>VXAK01016261.1:10135-31444 GCA_013399435.1 Arenaria interpres
CGCCGGGCTGGTGGCCCTGAGGCCCCGCCGCCGGCTTCCCGGGAGGAGAGGGCGGGAGGGGGGGAGAGGGGTGAGGGTCTGCGCCCGCAGGCCCCAGCCGGGCCCCTCCGTCCGTGCCTCGCCCGCAGGGAAGGCCCGAGGGCCCCGGCGGGCCTGGCCCGCACCTTGGGTTGGGACGGGGGGGGAAGAGGCGCTGAGAAGAAATAATGGAAATAGTTGATGGGTGCATCGGTGACTGGGGAATGGGGGCTTGGATTTCGTTCCCCGTAGGAGCTAGGTGACTCGGAGGGTGACCTGGAGTGGCTTTCCACCTACCGAGCGGCCCGTTTATTCGTGGCGAGAAGCATAACTTGCCTTTGGAGAGACGTTTGTCACCGGTAAAGCAACACGTGCAGAAGTAATCTACAGGAGAGGCCCCCATCCCCATAGTGATGTTTTTTGCCTCCAGAGTATAGGGTAGTGTGTGCAGAAAACGGAAACACCTGTGGAATTATCAGAAATACCTGTCAAACTAGTCTTTCCAGGGCATGAGAACTTGCTAATTAAAGTAATGGCATGATGGCAGGTTATCACTGGTGAGGCAGAGTAGGGAAATTGAAGGTTTTCTGTAAGAATTTTATGTGAGAGTTTCAAAGATACTTAGGTTTCCCAGACTTGGATCCTAAATCCTATTAGTCATCTACCCACCTCTTCCGCTGCCTAAGCACCTTTAAAAATCTGGCTCTTCTTTCCCCTTTGTTGCTAATATAGCATAACTCACTCTTGCTGAAAGCAGAGGCACATGCTGTGAGGGGAAATAAGGTTCAGGAGGATACATACTCTACGCCGCAAACCGCTTTCTACAGTTGATTCAGCAGCACAGCAGAAACTAATGCTGTACTTGCTGCTCTGCCTCTTAATACCAACAGAATAAATTCTTGGTACAGATGCAGCACTGCACCTTCTATCGAGCCATTCCTCCTTTCACGCCGGCTGCTGGATGGGAAACACACAGCAAATAGCTGAGGAAAAAAAATGTACCGCTTTTTCCTCCCTGTTATTTTACTGTATTGTGTTAAAAATAGAAATGGGCCAACATGTAGAAAAATCAAAACACAGTCAATGAACAAACCACTCCATTGCTTTGCACGGACCTAATTTTCCTTGTATCATGCAAGACAGAGAAGAATCAAACCCTTCATCCACAGCAGATAAGCTGATCCTCCACTGATGAATAAAAGTTCTGTTTCTCTAAGTAAGAGTTCTCCATCAAGGCATACTTGCTAGTTCAGGTCATCACTCGGCATGCTTCAAACAATCAGTGCTTTTATTTATTTATTAGATTATATAGCAAATATCATACGCCAAGGAAAACAAGTACTATGTGAACTGTAAATTTAAACAAAGCAATACATTCTCCTCTTTCTCTATCTACCTCTTTTTATCTCTTCTTACGAGCATGCGGTTCCCATCAGCACGAACACAGAGAGCTCAAGGCACAAAGTGGCCCACTCCTAGAGTTAGCTGTGTCTATCTTCATGGAGTAAATTCAGTTCGATACTACACTCCCATAAAATTGGAATAACTATACCGAAAACAATTTAGCGCGTCATTATCTACATTATTAGTATTAATTTTGGCAGAGTGTTAGCTGTCACTTTCGAGAAATCTACAAAGAAAAAATTCCTGCCTGAACAGTTTACAAAATAGCACACACGAACAATAAGAAGTGTGTTTTTTCCAGCTTCTTACATTGCCAATTGCATTAACCTGCCATTGATCCTCCTACTTACTAGGCAAGACCTTGTCTAGAGGGAAAAGTTGCAGGTGCAGCTCCCTAAACTGGGTGACTTAAATTGACTTTATCATCTCTTCAATCAGTTGAGCTGAATTTTGTAAATTACAAAAACAACTTAAGGAGGGGGCAAACTGTTTTAAGTGCATCTGGCTTATAATCAGTCTTTTGAAACCGGTTCAACGTTTTCTTGTACAGACACGGCCTAGATTATTATCTGCCATGGATAAAATAACAGCTCCAAATCCCGTGGTGTGCAACAAACAGGGAGTGCTGCCGACCGCAGTGACAAAATGGGCCTATTATACCGTACAGGAAACGAAAAACAAAACTCTCTAGAACAGAAGAGTGGAGAAGAGCGATGACTGTCTTGTTATGATGCTTCCCTACGCATTGAAAGTCCTAATTCTGCTGCCAGTTTCCTACAGGATGATTGGCAAATTTCTCAAACTTTGGGTTTCTGGAGTCTCTCTTTCATTCCGTAATTCTAAACACCCATCACCTGCACGTAATTTTCAAAAGGAATGAAAACTCACAGCTGCAACTGTCTTACCACTGCAGGAGTATTTTGTAACATCTAATCTGAAATAGTAATGAAGTTATAACATTGTCTCAGATTTCAAACCTATGAGTCAATGTGCTCATTAGTTTGTGCCTCATGTTATTATGAAGCTAAAATACATTACAGTGCTATATAAATACAGGGGGGCTTTTTTAGCTTTTGAGCCTGCTGATCATCAGTGTCACTTTATAGCACAGATTCCAAATGATTGTGGGGTTGCCTCTGGTTTTAGAATGTTTTCTCCTTACAATACATACTTATTTTCCTGAGCACCCCAAAACACCGCCGCCTTGAGTCCTGGCCCTGCACGACCTGAATCATCTGAATGTTTTCTTTAGCTTTGATAGAGCTGCCTATATGAGTAAAGCTTTAGAGAACAGAGTTTGTACTTGTAGAATATATTTCCGTTGGTGGCTGATTAGGAGCTGAAAGTTTTGTGAAGATTCTTTGTACAGGTAGAAATAATTTATATGACAGTGGGGCTTAGCTGATCTTTGAAATGTCTTTTTTACAGTGTTCGTACACACAAAATATAAAAATCATTTGCTTATTTAAATTATAAGTTTCATTGCACAATTAGAAGCAGAAGGTAGAACTTCTATATGGGCCATACAAATATGATTCCCTTAGAGTTTAAAAAAATATTTCCAAAACTGCTTGATATATGACTTACAGACAGACAAAACCAACATTAAAAAAAAACCAACCAAACCTAAATTAAGTTTTCTTGTGCATAGCTACAATGAGTTACTAATATGCTCGCTATATATATATATTTTTTTTTATATTCACAGATATATATATTGTAAATTGAGCAGACCCATCCTTTGAATAAAGAGCATTAGATGTTCAAAATAAGATAATAACTATAGAGCAGCCCCCAAATAATGGGGTCGCAGTGTATTGGCACCATGGTAGATACCTGTCAGATCTGTCCTTTTTTTCTAAGTTGTTCACGTAATAACAGTGCTTTAAGTCATTTTAGCAGTCATTAGCCTGAAATGTATACACAGCTATAATTATGAAATCTCATTGATCAACTGATTAAAACTATTGGCTAATACATGCCAGTAAATTTGGCATAGCAGCAAGCACCAAATGAGTTATATAATTTTATATAAAAACTATGTATACGTTTGTTTTCCTATTAAAAGAATACTGAAGGTTTATAAGAGGAAAAAGCAGCAATCCTGAGTATTTTATTAACTGAAAGTTATAAAAATATTTTAGACTGAGTTAATCAAAATTATCTGGTTTTCAGCTTATAGCACACCATGTATGTACATCTGCACATGCTTGAATACCATCACCTTACATTTCAGAGTAAGACAAACAACAACATACTGTGTTCTTAAAAATATATATATTATTTCTCCTGACAAAATAGTGTGCTTGAACAAACTGAATTTTCTGAAGGAAAACATTTCAGAAGCAAAAAAATCCCAGCCAAGTCACAGAATTCTCCCACCCATCAGTAAATTTGGCTCAGAGTTCACCCATATGATTCATTTTGTTGATGTTCACAATGAAAATGCTGTCGTAAAATATTTGTTGATAAGTATCCACAGCAATACGATGCTTAATACAAACTGAATCTATTTAGCTGTAAGAGATTGACTGTAGTACAGACATTTTGTCTGTATTACCAGAGGAACCTTTTACTCATAACACAGCTTTACTTACACCTGTTTTTAATCGCAAACAGTTAAAGATGGTGTTTAATGTCCAAACTAATAACTTCAGATGTCTCCACAGAAATAGTATCACTAGGACTCTCTGCTGTGAAACACAGAGGAAAAAAATAAACATGATGGAAAGAAGATAAAATGCAACAAAGTATGTAGTTTAATCTTATTGACAAAGACAGAAAGAAATGCAGCAATGATGATATCATTTGCCATTCGGAAGGTGAACTGCTGGAAACTAAGTTTCTCTTCTATTTCCAACCTATTTCTTATATTCCTGCTTACAAAGACATTTAACAGCCAACAGTATATAAATTGAAGGGATCTGAAAAGTAGGTTATGCGAGTACCCTCAGTAAACCTTTTCTCGAACTGTATTAGTATGACGGTGTGATATAGTGCTACAAAACTTGAAGACATGAACATCCAAATTCTTTCTTTTTTCCTTTCTTTCTGCTGCTGAATTAAAATGACAGTTGAGTCATTTTTTTTTCCAGAAGTGTATGCCCACACTTATGTGTGTTTGAAACTCTGCAAGACACGTTTGTCCAGAAAAGTAGCCACTGAAAACTGGTTATTCCATATCACCATGGGCCCATATAATACCTCTCAGTTTGCTTTGAGTTTTCTGCTGTTAACTAATGGCCTTGATTTACATTTTCCATCCTTGTGGAGACTCTTACAAGAGAAAGGAGAGCTAATATTTTTATGTTTGTCTAGGGTTATTGCTTTTTTATCCTTTCCTGCAACACAGAAGCACGGTGTCCAATCTGATGCATGTCCTAAGAAAGCCTCTTGCATTTTGGCTCTTTGATTCCTCCCCTGTCCCCAAGCAAAGCAGAATTATATCTAAAACCACCTCTGGGATACATTTAATTATTATTTTCCTATTACATGGCAGCAGTGCGGTACGAGCACAGTAAGGCTACACGGCGATTCTGAATGCGCACAGTTCTGACGTAAGTTCCCTCACTGTTTTATTGCAAAGGCACCTTGAAGTTTAGCATTTTCTGATGTCTTTGGAAAGCTTTCCTTTCTAACCTTGTTAGTGTTCTGTAAAGTTTTTGTACAGGCTTTATAATGCAATATACTATAAGCTAAGAGTTTTCAAAAACCAGAGCAACCTAAAGGCTTTGATGACAGAAGGAAAAAAAAACTTTCCTGAAATTTTTATGCAGTAATCTCATCTGGTTTCCACTGAAGTTAATGACAGTTTTGTCGACCATGGTATGGCCTGAATACAATGAAAAATCCCCTATGTTACATTATACAGCACACTATAGCTATTAGGCTAGAATTACATTTAATTAGTGACGCTCTCAATAACTAAGACATAGCAACAATAAATTGTGCAATTTAATTCTGCCTTCTCATAATACATGTTATGGTACAGGGTTGGGTTTGGTTGTTGGGTTTTTTTCCTTAATGTACAGGAGTCTGTTGTCTTTAGACTATAGAACGAACAGAGCTAAGTAAATTTAATTCAAACAGGTGAAATATCACAAAGTTCTTTGATGCACTATGTTGCCAGAGCACCTAGCAGTTTTTAATGCATTTATTCTCACCCTATGCCCAGAACCTAGAAAAATCCTCTTCTTCCTATCCTACAGAAAAGAAACTGAGGCACAGAAAGGCTTATTATCTGTAGCCAGCTAGGGAACTGAACCTACATCTCCCAAGACCTAGGCTGATACCCCAACTGTAGGCAATACTCTGTCTTGGTTTATCCTATTCCATGTAAATGCACAGCACGTATTATATAATATAAAATTGTTATTACCAGTCAGGAAAAGAAGCAACTGTAGAACCGTCATTTCTTTGCTCCCAGTGGACAACACTTGTGGCAAAAGAATATTCCAAGTTGAAGGGTCATTATGATTCTCTGTGTGTCCCACCCAGAGTATGTAGCACGCCGAAGAAAGATGCCGACACAGGGCATCCACAAGCTCTGTAGATTATTGCAGGATTTTGACCTGTTGCTAAAACTAAACATATAGCACAGACCAAAGACAAGAAATGGTATTTTTCAGTAGTTTATAATTCATGCAATCTAAATGTTTTTTCACAAAGCCAACAAAAAGGATGCCAGGATTATCCTTCTGAGAAGTTTCAAAGGCCTGTTGCTACCCATGGAGGCACAGAACACCTAATAAAAGATCATAAGAATTTTTTAATTTGAAAGAATTCAGTAATCTTTGTATGGAAGCTGTTGCTTCCTCTTCTCCTATAATTATATGTTGCACACATACACAGAGATTTATTTTTTTTTGAAGCCTAAAATGACTGACTCACAACAAACCTGAAGTGCTATACTTCCTTACAATCCATTACGTATATGTGAATTTCAGGTTGGTTGGCTGCATTGTCGTGGGAAAGTAAATTGCAATACTGAAACAACTGTACATCTTTGCGCATCGGAGTTTGCTTGCTCATAAGAATGCAACAATCAGCACTGGGGGAAAAAAAAAGGGTTAAAGCTAGGATAAAGTCTAATTTGAGGTCGTCCAACATTGTAGTTCTATTCTAAATGATAGATTTGAGATTCTAGAAGTTCAGTGAGGTATTTTCTTGTTCCAGGCCTCTGTCATAGTGTCTGGAGCAGCAGCCGTCTGTCACACAAAGACAAAACAAAATTATTGCAGGAAATTCTTGAATACAAAGATCAAACAACAAAGGAAGTGGCTGCAGAGGCCAGAGGAGCTTGTAGCTGAGCTGATCTCTCCTGTTTTAGCTGTCTTGGCAGTTCACTGTAGAACTGAAATGCCAGACCAGCCAGAGGTGTTTCATGGAGGCTTTTTTGCAGAAGGAACTATGTTCACCTGATTAATCCAAGAAGGCACAATCTGCATCTTATTTTGCCAACAACACTGCATAATAAGGGAGATCTATATATAAACAGGCATATACTATTGAAAATAGATGTTGGAAGGGGTCTTATGTCCCTAAGACCCTACACCCCTAAAGACAGGTGTCTTTACCCCAGCCGAAAATTGCATGATCGGGAAGGAGTTCAAGACAAGGTGTGGGAATATCTGACATTAGCAAAAAGGTTCCTTCCTTGCTTCTCATGGCCCCACTTTTTAATCTGACATCTCTGAGCTGGTTATACCGGCAAAGAGCAAAACCACAACCTTCCACGCAGATAACAGATATGTGATACTGCTGCTGAGAAGAGAGCAGTAAGCAGGCATACGGTCCAATCAGAATTCAACATAGTACAGTTCAGTATGGAATAACTTCTGTATTTTAAGGAGCAAAAGTTTTATTTCCCTACTGTTCAGTTCTAAAGCCAGTTGCTATGCTTTGTTATACCTTGTAAGTACCAAAGATTCCCACAGAAATGTATGGAAGTTGCTAAAAATTTGGATGGCTATGAAAGAACAGAGCTCAAACAAAAGCCACCATCCTCTGCAGTTTGTTAAGCAGCAACTTTTCCCATTACTCACTACTTTCATCCACCCATCCTTCTGGGCGAGGAGAGATAAATATAGCTCAGCTAGTATTAATTCTGCATCATCTGGAGACATCACTAGGGAAAGAACATGCACACACATGATGCAAGAGGCAAAAGCTGAAAGTTACAGAGGTACAGTCTCTGCAAGCAATACATTGTCAATTAATATAGAGAGATACACGTAAACCTGACAATTACAAGAAACAGGTTTTACATTTAATGAAAATGAGAGAAAATGCATGGGAAATCAAGTGGTTTAGTTAAATTTGACTTGAATCTTCCTGCTGGTGATTTTAGTGGTTTACTCCTCTCTTCCACTCTCCTTGCATGCAAGTATACGATATACAAACCTAGAAACCCTTTAAATCCAATAACATGCATAATTCCCTTTTCTAGGAAAAATGAAGCAGAAAGAATGCCTAATGGTAGACTGTAGCTTCTATAGTACCTGCTGGTCCTCCAAGACATCTTTGTCCTAAGTTCTCCCGTCCTGCATCTAGCATAACTCAGTCACACAATGTTCAGTTCTTCAAATCATGACTAGAAAATCACGTTTAAGCTAGTGGAAGAACAAAGGAGCCCAGTGCAGTTGGTAAGGTGTTTTCTGCGGGAACTGCTCTTTAACAAGAAACTGGCATTAATGGGAACGGAAATACAGGGAAAAAAATCCAACTTGTGAGTCAAGCAGTCCTGTGATATTACAATTAGATTTATTATAACTCTCCAAACGCTATCCCACTCCTTCTTTACAAAAACCTGTTCTAGACCCTTCTCCCTATCCAAGTGGAAAAGTGAAAGGAGAGAAAGAAGCTGAGCCAATGTAATGCTTCATCTGTTGAGAACAGAGTGGTATTCCATCAGCTGTAGGTTATGTTTTAGTCTCCAAGCCATCTGTCCAAATGAAAAAAAAGAATAATATTTTGATAAGCCTTCTTTTGGTGAGAAACACAAAAGAAATAGGAGACTAAAAACAAATAAACTTCCTGTTTATACTGCAGAGATGATTAGAGTCAGATCAATGCTAAACTTAAGGAAATTCTTGTCTTAATTTTGGAATCCAATTTTGACTCCATACATAGAAAAGTATCCAAAAATGTGCTGATATTTGTCCATCATACTTGGGATCGTTTCCACAATCACAAGAGAACAGTTCACAGCTTCAGATTAATAATTGCTGCTGCCAAGTAAAGATGAAGATGGACTGTTAACAATATAATATAAAGCTTCCCATGCTTAGGTTTCTTTCTGGAATCCCAATCAGATGAGTAAAGCTACTTGCAGCTGATGGTGTTGGACAACTGTCAAGGTTTGAGCCAGACTGGCCACTGAGATGATTGACAGACGGCGAGGAGGGAGAAAGAGACCTATGAGTTATAGAAGAAACTAAACTACTTTAATGAAAATATTAATAAGATAATAGAAATAAAATAAGGAAATATATAAAATATATACAAAACCATATCAAGCTCCCAGGATGACAGTCACTTCAGTGGCAGGCACTGGGGAAGTCCCAGCCTGGACTCAGGAACACACAGGAACTGGATTGTGGATCTGGGGTCAGGAATGCACAGATCAGCATCAAAGAGAGACATAGTCCTCCCCAGAAAGAGGGGAAGGCTGCTGAAGAAAGAGAGCTGACCCTTTGATCCCTCAGCTTTTACACTGAGCATGATGCAAATGGGATAGAATACCCTGTTGGTCAGTTTTGGGTCCCCTGTCCTGTCCGCTCCCCCCTACTGGTGCAACACCTCTACACTTTTCTGCTTCCAACCCTCCAACAGGACAAATAATGAAGTTACCTGACCTTGGGTGTTACAGCAATAAGCATAAGCAAGAGCTTTGCTGCATATCATCCATTGGCATAAATTATAAACATAGGTCTTATCACTCTGAGAGCAGTTTCTGCATAATATGCTGTTAATTTTCAGAGACTTTAGCTAGTTAGAAGTTTAGAAGTTAGAAGTTAGAGTTTAGTTAGAAGAGGCTTAGCTAAAAAGTAAAATTACTGAACAGAAAATTGGTTCTGTTTTACCTCAAACCAGGACAATAACATATATGACTAACTAGGAACAAAATATTTCAGTCCCAGCAGAGAGATATCCACATTACAAAATCAGCATAGAAATAGATACCAGACTTTGCATATTTGCAAAAAAAAAAAAACAAAAAAAAAACCAAAACAAAAAACCCACAAAGGTAATGATTGAATGGACATTAGAGAATAAAACCACTTCAAACTCCCCCAGGCCTTGTCTCCAAATCAGAACTGAGAGAGCATGAGTCACATTGTGATGTTCAAAGTTGCCAGTGTACCATATTTCAATACCATTCACTTGCCAAAACCAAAAGACACCACAGGGTTCTGGTTTGGGATTTTTTTCTAGTAACAGTTATACCAGTGTATCTGAGTGACATAATAGTTCACGTGATTATGTAGTGAGTTGGATTACCATGCTACATTTGGGTCTCTTACTGAAGGTTCTGTACCTTGCTAAAACGGGGTTGGCTGAATTCTGTAATAAAAAGTGAAGGCTAAAAGACACTTAGTCACAGATGATGCTGTGTTTTTAAAATTCAGTCACAGCAATATTACAATAGACTTGATACCAACCCAAAGAAAAAAGGTGCAGGAAGTTAAAATGTTATTATTCATAAAACTTTTGCAAATTAATTGTTTTCTTCTCCCTCAGAGAAAAACAAACAAACAAACAACTTTATTTTTGGTGGAGTAACTCAATTTATGTGACAGAACCCAGCAAAAAGGAAACTGTCATAACAAATATCATCATGGATCAGGGCTACAGGACAGAGGAATAAAACACTACTTTACAAATTGAGCTCTTAGAGAACTGGCAGTAACCAACAAAAACTACTTTATTCTCGGCACAAAGCTCTTGAGAAATATGTAGAGTTAATTCTCATGGTGAAGGGATAGAAATATATCCAGATTAGCCAGCCAAACTTCAAGCATTTTTTCCCAGTTTGTTAGCTTAGACTTCCATACTAAAACAAGAAGAAAAAGAAAGAAACAACTATTAGGCTGTACTTTACAAGAAGGTTCTGTTTTTAAATAGTTTTCAAAGCACTACTAACCAGTACTTAAGAGAATCTTCAAAATTTTATAGCCTGAGAACCAAGTGTTGAAGATGAGGTTATGCAGAAGCGGTCGTGGATGGCTGTAAGCAGTGTCTGTTGGCTTGTTTAACCTTATGTCAATTCATTAACCTCCTATTAAAATATAGATAGATACTTTACTAAGCCTTTTAGCAGTTCAAACTTCATTTTCTTCTCTTGAGAACATGCACTCTGGTTCTCATGTTACTGGAGACACACAGCCAGGAAAGATTTCACCCAGCCGCCTGGCACTCTGGCACCCCAGACATGGCACTGAGCCGGGTGAGCTCAAAATGCCGTTTCACACGCGCTTCAGATACAGCTGCCTGGGTACAGCAAGTGGAGCCTCTTGTGGAAAGTCCTGACCACCTTGGACCTAATGGCTAACTTGGATACTTTTCTCCTCTTTCTTTGATCTTAGGACAAGTACTTTGATTTAGTACAAGTCTGATTTAAAAAAAAAAAAAAGGTTGAAAAAACATTAAACTGTTCATGAAGTGAAGAAAAAAAAGTCTGGTGAAATAACCTCAAAAATGCAGCCGCATGGACGGTATTTCTGCTTATTCCATCTATTAAATCACATGAAAGGATAGCAAGATACTAAATTCAGTTCTTCCCTACTGTTAATTTTTCATTATCAAAAAATGCATATGTTAATGAAGCTACAGAACCGTCCACATTGTCACAAACAGAAAGAAATTCTAGTTATAAAATAAACACAGGTCTGAAAAAATCTTTCATTACCTGAAAAGTTTGAGGGTATCTGTTTTATAGTACTAATTAAAAATTGTTCTGTTTAAGCAGAAAAGCAAAGACCAAAACAGTCATCAACAACAGCTACGTGAGCAAAAAGAAGACTTGATAGGTCCACTGAAAGATTTTAGAGATTCTATTTTAAGCTTAATGACTGCTTACATGAATAGATACTTTTTCATCATCCGGGCCCATAAACTGACATATTGAAAATAATATTTTCAAAGTTTTATCTACAGGGAAATTTTATTAGCATTCATCTTCTTCTGGTGAATGGAAATGCATGTTAATCCCCTTCTACTTTTACTGTTTCAAATTGTATTCACTGTACAGTATCATGATTTGTCTTTCAGTGGAAAGATTATAAGTAAATGTGTTTGTATAAATTGTTCATAATGGTAAGTTCTTAGTCCTATTTATACTGGTTATTTTAAAATATAGAGAAAGGCATACCTAACATTTCTAAAGTGTCATTCACCTGCAAATTTCATGACATTTTACATATATTAATCAATTAAGCCCTACTATACCCATCTCAATTAGGCATTAATATCCCAATTTTACAGTTAGTTACACTGAGGATAGCTTGAAAGGTTAGCTGTCTTGCTAATACAGCTCAGGAATGGGGATAAAACCCAAGAATGACAATCGCTTCTCTGTGTGTAATGGAAAATAAAAAGCCTTTTCCCTCTTGTAGAGTGGAAAATATAAAAATAAAAGGCAAAATTAATGGACAAAAGTTAGGGCTCTAACAGAACTTTTACCTTTTCTTGACAAACTAACTACTGCTCCACAAACTTCTTGGAGAGAGGTAAATAGGTATGATGAAGAGATTTCTACAACAAGTTCCACAAGCTGTGGTCCTGTAGACCAAAGAAAAAACAGTGGCACAGAAGAATAGTCCATACCAAGCTTGCCTCTCTCCACCTCCCAAGCCAGAATAAACATCTTCAACTAAACTTCAGCTTTTTACCACTTGAAGAAGGGTTTTTTTTCTGCTGGCTCCCCTAGAGCAGCCCCACGCCACGTTATGCTTGTTTGAACAGTAAAAATGAAGGTGTCCAATTAACATAACTGTATAGTATCACATCACATTAATTCTATCAAACTTGCCAGTCTAATGAAACCAGAAAATAATTTTATTTCCATTTTCTAGTCTGATTTTATCATGCAGAATAGAGAAAGGTCACCCTGTTTATCATGTTTCTGAGGTATTATAGTCTGTCACTGCTTATAAAATGGTAAACCAATGTGTTTCCAGGTGAACATCCTAAATGTAACCCATATTAGTACCCATAACTGCGTAATTTTTCTGCATGCTCGCAGTACTAATATCTAGATTTTAAAATTTGCTCGTTTAGAAGTGTGTTCCTATTACTACCTTAAATTATAATCCTTAATTGCTTTTAGACCTCTAACTTGATACAGAAATCACTACAGGGTTCTCATTTTGTATCAGACTTCTGCATGTTCTGTGTGGGTGAGGAAGAAATAGGCTACTTTGCTTGTCGTGCTATCTTGGTTTTTAACTACCACTCCTCTCCTCTCAGCGGGGTCAGCAACAAACTACGGTCTCTTGGCATTCACTCTCTTGCAGATTTTGCACCAAATGAGGCAGGGATCACACAGAGGTGATACTGTTTGCTCTTCATGTTCTGTCATCGTCGAGACTGTCATCGTGCCCATGAACTAAGCAACAGAACCAAGATTGTAGAGGCAGCCAACTCTCAGGCACTTTGTTTTTTCCCATGCCTGACCTAGCATGCTTAATGTTCTTTTAACTTAGAGTCACTATGATTGTCATTGAGGTTCTGAGCCAGGTCCTTAGAGTAGATCTATAATGTCCCTACGTCAGGGAAACAACCCTAGTTCCAAGTCCTATTTATATAGATGGGCTGATCTCCAAACTGGCTCCACGACTGTCCCTTACCAGCTCCAGCCACAGGCCATTCTAGTACTCTGCACATATTGTAATCACTTAATCAATGCTTTGTGTCTAATACGACCTCTCAGGTGTGCTCTGTAAAAGCAATGTGACCCAATGTATCAGCTAATTAATCAGTGACAGCTCCCAGTGTTCCAGAAACCCATTAGAGGGTACCTAGCGGATGGCCATAACGCTGTGGTGTCTGGCAGCCCCAGCTCCTTCAAGAGGGAAAATCAGTATGGCAGAGAAGTCTGTAACATCGGTTTTCTACCCCCGCACAGTCTATCAGCTAGAGGTTCCTAAGATCATGCAGACTGTCATTCACCCAATACAATGCTCCCATATGGCTCTTTTAATTACATGAATGAGAAGAGACACCAACCTACGGTCTTGCTGGCCTACACTGATTACTATAGAAATAGTGCGGAACAGTTATATAGTTCATATAATAGCGCAGTCAGTTATATTGAGCAGCTTTATCTTGGAACAGATGAGCATCCTCTTTTCCCAAGCGAATACCATACCCAAAAAGCTACAAATGAGGCTGCATCATGTCCAGAAAATATACACCAGGAAAAAGCAATTGGTGACATTCCCATCTGAGTGAATGGACCGTCCACGTTACTGAAGGGACTGCAGGAATGTGCTGAGGCTTATGGTTTTCCAAGTTAGGGCAGCAGCATCAGAAGAGAAACGCGACCTTATGCTTCAGCGAGCCAGCAATATGATCAATACACAAAGCTGAGGGGAAAGCATGCGGGGGATGCTAGAGGGCTTAATAACCTGAATTCTTGCCACTTGTGGTTGTTATATTCAGGAATACACAAGAGGAATAGACAGGATTTAACTTCCCAGCCTGTGTGGCACCACTTTGAAAATGGTGCTACGAAATTTGATGCAGGTGGGGAAGGTGCTAGTGGGAACACAGATGTGAACAGCTGCATGCAGATGGTTGTCAGAGTGAGTTCAGGTTGTGAGCATACTGTGCACTAGTGATGACAAGTGTACAACACCGCTTGCTGAGATTGTATGCATTGCTTTTGGCTGCTAGTGAGGCAAGATGTGTCATTGCTGGTGTATAGTCATCTATGGTAGTCAATACTATGTAGGCAATGAGCAAAGTCTGCAAAACTTTTGGCTAAAGGGGCCATTGTTTTCTCCTAACTGTGGGTGATAAGGGAGTTAAAAGATTCTGGAAGCCATTTCTGGCCTTTGAGCACTCCTGGTTGGTTGTCCACTGCCATATAGTATACATTGCCTAAGAGCTGCCCGTGTTCTCCTTCCTTCCCCAACTTCAAAATGGTATAATAAAACCAGGGCACTTACCCAAGCTGGTCTCTTGTCTCGTCCTGGAATTTCTGTCCCACTGCTACCCTGGAGATGTGAGACAAGCAGAAAATGGTACCACCTTCTCCTTTTCTCCCTAGAAGACTGTGAAGGCTCAGCTTCTACACTCTCCCAGCCTAGCACAGAGATCAGGCCATAAAGTGAACAGTCAAGGAATCCAGATGGCTCCGCAGTGGTCTCCCAATCAGAAATCCAGTGCAGCTCAGCATAATATAGGTACTTATGCAGAGCTACATGAGTGGCCTAGTGACATTCTTGTCTTTTGTGACATAGCTTTCAGGGTTTCTCCTTCAAGTTCCTTGTTTGTGTTCAGAACCAGCCATGTCGAGGTGCTACCAAGTCACTGAGACAAGCTACTGAGGAACTTTTCCTCAGCATAGCCTTGGGCTACCTCCAGCAGGCCCGATCTGCTCAGGTCTCATTTCTTACCCACGTGCCCTTATAACATCATAGTTTTGTTTATTCATTGGTTAAAAGCAAGTCAGAAGGCTAAAAAATTAAAGGCTGAATTGCAGTCAGATTTATATAATCTGGTATGAGATATAAAATGTGTGGTGCGTGTTTGATGGCACTAAGGGGACACATGAATCTCCAAGGCCTTCTGGATATAATTGGTATACCTCACACAAGCAGAGGAAATGAAACCCAGCATGGTTCTATATTGTCCCAATGCAGCAGCTGATGAAGTGAACTGCCTGCTAAATCGGCCCCAAAACTTTCTCTTAGCAGGAAGGAAATTATTTGTTACAGGTGGAAGCCTAAAAGCGAACAGTGTACACAACTGGGGCACCAAAGCCTGACATCATCTTAAACTGACAGGGTAGGTACACCTCAAAGTCATGGTAGAAGCTGAAGAAGCTTTTTACCAGCTCCCAGCGTGACAGTTCACCCTCCACCGGAGCAGTCACACCAGGTTCAGCCCCACTGCAGCCCACGATGTGCCTGAGCTATGTTCCTTCCTTCACTTGATATATTTGTCCTCTCCATAAAACTCTGCCATTTAAGGATTCCCCATCGTTAGGGGAAACCCAGTTATCTTTAAGGTTCCCCTCTAACTCCTTGGCACCTCCCCAGTCACACACAGGAGTGAGGGGTGGGCTCCTTTAATTCGTAACCAAGAAAGAATGTGATCTGGTTTACTGTTTCACTAAGCAAGTAAAAGAACTAAACTGGTTTTATACACATTTCTATAATGCAAGACACTTTCAGTGATTCAGGTAGAATAAAAGCACTCAAGTTAGTTCACCAATTTGCATAAGTAAAGTCGTTTAAGCTATGCTAAAAAGGTATTATGACCAAAATGTTATTATCAGAAACCAACACCCTGAAAACACTAACTACTGAAAAATGTTTTTTGTCTACTTTTATAAATTATCCAAACGTTGTTCCTCATCCATTACTGACAATAATACCTGAGTGACATGCATTATGCATTAAATATTTTTATAATCATTCAGAGCTATTTGTATTAAACAGTGATAGCAGATATTCACTTAAGATGTTAAAATGTTAACATCGATAGCATACAGTACATATCAGAATATCATAGATTAGATTATGGTGGATATCTTCAGGCAATTTTATTTTATATGGAATGGGAGGATGCAAGACTAAGAATTTTTAATCCAAAAAACTCTGCTCACGATTTGACCTAAGCCGATAAAAGTCAAGAAGTTCATATCTGAACTTGTCACTTAAAGGTGAACTAACAATCTTTAGCAGTAAAGGGCAAAGAATCAAAATCAGCTACATAGTATATGAGCAGAGGTAAAAGAACTCAAATAACTTTACAGTTAGAAAATGAAACATGGAGCCAGTCGCCACTGGCGACTGTATCAAAGTCTGTACCAAAGATGTTATGCCACCCTAGCTGTTAGGTAATCCGTGAGACGAATTAGTGGGCATCTCTATCGCAGAAGTCCAGTCACGCAACTGGTATTTTTGCAGAATCAACAGAGAGGATATGAATGAACTGTTCTCTAATTATTCTGGCAAGGCAGAGGAGGACATTCTGCACTTCATTCTCTGGTGTCATCAATTTGACGTCTTTATAACTGTTAAATTAATTTTTCTGTACTTCGGGAGTCTGTTTCAGTTCTTAATCTCATAAGGATGAAATTCACCCTGCCTTACAAGGTCTTAGAAAGTCCCCAGTGCCCCAGATCCGTTGATATTCTAGTACCCACGCTGAGGACAGGTAACTGGAGAAGTCTGTGGGTGCTGCAGATTGGGTTTTTTTCCTGAGACACTTCATAATATTCCACAAGAAAGCACACCTAGGCCTTCCGGGTAGACGCAAGGGCAGTACTGATAAACATTGGATCTATCCAGAGAAATGCAGTAAAAAGATAAGACTAAGACTGTATAAAACATACCAAGCCATCTTTAGCCCGACACTTCTCAAAAAGGTAATTCTGTGTGTGTGTGTGTACTACAAACATAAATATACACCACCCTGGGTTGGGTATTTTGGCATTCCATGATTATTTACTGTTCACTGTAAAAATGTTATTGCTTGCATTACTCCAGAATAAATATATAAATAGAACTACAGTCCTGCCACAGGAAAGAACTGTATTTCCTTTCAACACGGTTACACCAGGTTGCTCGCCCAGAACTCGACTGAACTAATTGTGTCCTTTGCTGCTGCACATAACAGGAATTTTCACGCCACCCAAGTCACAGAAATTTTAAATGTCGGCCCAAAAAATCAAGGTCAGCTTATCTCCACATCCTCAGCTGAACCCCATGGAAAATTCTTCTCACTGTCTTTATTACATAAATAATTTTAAGAGGTATATTGAAAGAAGCAGGCAGTTCTGCCCAAGAATAGCTTTTACCTCCACTGTAAAGAACCCATTACAGATCCACAGTTGTTTACATGAGTGCTGCAATTAGAAATAATACCTTTTTGAAAAATCCTATTTATGCTACGTATTTTTCATGATGAATAACAAAAAAAAAAATGGTTCTTATTTTTTCTTCTTTGCTTACTTAGTATTATTTATTATAAACAATAACAGATACAAATGGATACCAACAGTCCAGGGACAGTGAAGCATCTTTCTAAATCCAGTTGTAGTGTTTACAGGTTTTCTTAGATATTATAATTTGGGTCCAACCATTCATCTTTCTTATTAACATACTTTGATATTAAATGCCCATAATACATATGAAGGCATCCTACTTAAATTTGTTTTTTCCCCACCGAGATCGTGACAAAAATGTGGGAATGAGACAATGGGTGATTACTGAACCAAACCAGGTGCCTACCACAGCCCGATTCTGTTCATATAAAAGTAAATGAGAAAATTTTGTCTTTCAGTCCACGGGGAGAAGATGCAAGCCCTAACTGAAGTAGCCACAAAGCTATTATATTATCTCTGTCTTAGAGCTATTCAACCAAAAAATACTCTTATACAGTGTTAATAAATTACATTTCAAAAATGGTGTTTTGCTAATTGATTTTATCCTTGTATATTAATAACATTCAAACAAGGCTACCAAAGCTATATAATAATACTATTTGTTCCTTTGTCATACTTCGCACAGAGATTATTCATGATTTCAAGGTCACAGATAAAAACACCATATTGTACATATCTAAAGAAAAAACCAAGAACGCTAACTTCAAATATTATAGAAACTTGTGGCAACTACTAATTTAAAGGATTAAATATAGGTCATCATTTCATGCATGTATTGTATTACATCATTTCATGAATTTGAAAATCAGTGGAGGAATGAGAAACCTTGAAGCACGTTTGTTTCTGGTCACTGAGTAATGCAAACGATAGAACTTGCGGCAGCACCAGCATACTTAATTCTGACAAGAGAGCACAGCATCCTAAATGGGAATGAGATGATCCTCTTGATTTGACTGTGCCATTACACAACAAGACACACTGCACAGTGTCGGAGCTTTTCTATAGGGAATGTGAGCTTAAGTTCTTGTATTTTTATGCCATGGTAATGCATTAAATCATTTACTATCTTATCCTCATTAAAATTCTTTGTAATTGACAACTAAATATCAGGACGCCATTTTACAGATTTAGAGCCACACAATAAGGTTGCACGCTGTTGATGGTAAACCTGGAAATGCAACTTAAGAGTTGCTAACTCTGTCTGGTCTCTGTTCTTCTGTGGCCACAATTTAATAAGTTTACTTGAACAGACTGCTTATTTACTGTAAGGACTTGTGACCTTGGCCAAGCTCCTGTTGCCTTTAATCTCTGCTCCTGACACTAAAGGTAGTACATTTATCAGAGTTGGGAGTACCTGAATGAAGCTGGTCTGGAAAAAAAACTCTTCACACTCATGTGCTTCCGCCTAGTTTGTCATCCATTGAGGACAGGAACTTTCTGTGAATGAAACAGAAAAAGAAGAAAGAAATAAGCTTTTTTATGGGAAACAAATAACAGAAAGGGTAATTCTCTGCTCACTTAATGAAAAATAAATACTAAAATGAATACGATGAAGTAGGGTGTGTGCTTGGTTGCTTCTTGTTCTTAGTCTGCTCAAATCTTTTAACAATTTGGGCATGGGCAGCCTTCGCAAGAGGACTGGTTTTCATTCCCTTAAAAATGTATCTTCATTGAGACAGGTAATTCTCACAGGGAAACTCTTTTGTTGTTGTTGTTGTTGATTTCCATTCAGCTCATATTCCAAAAATTTGCTGGACAAAGCAACAAATATGCAAAAATCACACAAGAAAAATACATTGAATTTTGAAGAACAAGTTGTCATCGCTCAGCCCTTTTTCAGGCATTGAAAGTAGCGACCAAGAAGAAACGATGCTACAGACACTTGTTTGACTAATGTCTACTGACTCTTTCTTTTTTTTAAACACAGAAAAATTTGTAAGCAGAGTTTGTATCATCACTTCATAAGTAACCCTCTTCTTTTTGACATCTTGTAGGATTTTAAACTTATTGTGTGATTTATTTTTTTTCCTCTCAGCTTAGTGGTGGCTCACTCATTTTGTCTCACTAGACCACAGGGTAGAAGTGGCTTTGTGCACGCTTTTAAGTGAAACTTATATTTCCTAATATTTGGCATGTTTTCTTCCTCTCCTTTTCTTTCTTTACCTCCAGGTAAGGCACATAGCACAACAGTGAGCAAAGAAGTGAGATTCCGGTTGAAATGATGTAATGCTGAAAATTAAATTTACACACAAGTGTTCAGAGTCTGGGTCATAGCTGGGTCACTCCTCTGAGTGGGAGGCAATCCAGCAAGGAGCACTGGATAATGATTTCTCTATGCTGAGGCCCCTTTCATGAAATATCGCACAAAGCTCTACCTTTATATCTGAATCTAATCTGATTCAATGTGTATAACTATTGGGATTGGTTGTGTGGCAGTAAGGGGTTATATTATTTTGTTACATGCTGTACTATGTCTCCTTTTCCTTTCAACCTGCTAGCACCCAGAAATAAGCTTTCCAGTATCTGAACCCTTACCCAGAGATAGTGGTTTAGATAAGGGCTGGCTGAGGCTTTTTACAGAATACAGTATATTGTTTAGAGCTGGGGGGAGAAGGAGGGGGGAATATTATATTTTTTTCTTGCTTCTTGAACAGAGAAGGGAATTTGTCTTGGTTGTTTCTGCATGGTCACCTATGGGCAAGGCCATCCTTTCTTAGCTGTATTTATCCAGTGTGCTCATTTGCATCCAGGTATAGCTATCACACACCCCTTCGTAACCTTGGGATGAGCTTTCTGTAAGGCTTCCAAGTGGGTTCCATCTTGAGAGGTGCCTGCAGAACATCTCTGCCCACGTACAAGTGTAACCGGGCCTTCCCAGGAGGCACAGGCTCATCTAAGCAATTCAAGATGGTGGGATAGGCTTTGCAAAACACCCGTGAGTCTTAAAACCCCAATCACATCACAAGGTAAGACAACCTGTACCATTTCCTTCTGCCGTGCCAGTCCTCAGTCCCTTGCATATTGCATCGCCAATGATTTTGCACTCTACCTGCAAGGTTTCCCGCTGCCACATGACAATTTCACAGTCGGCCACAGGCTGACAACCACAGCACCAAGAGAGCGGCTGTCAGGGCCATTTTGCATGAAGCACACGCAGCTCCTGCCCGGCGAAGCCCTAATGTGTTGATTTACAGAGTCCTCTTGGCTGACATGGGAAAATGAGCCTGGTCATGGTTGATTTAACATTTTATGGGCAAAGAGTCAGCCTGCTATAGTAAGTTTGGACTACTGCAAACATTTTACACATTTACACACAAGTTCTACGGGAAAAAAAAATATTCAAGATAAGTGGTTTTGAGGCTCGTCGCTTGAGCTTCGTTAAAAATAACGTGAAGTTTCAATTAAATAAATACAAGGGCATACGTTACGGGCCAGACCCTCGGGCTGAGTGAGCGGCTCCCGGTCTGCGGGCACACACGCCCAAGGCGGGAGGAGCTCGGTCAAAGCGCGGGGCGGGCTGCGGTGCCCGGGGCTGCGGTGCCCGGGGCTCGCCGCGAAGAGGGACGGGACCGCGGCGGCGAGTCCCACCCGCCAGGTGCCGACCCCACCGCGGGCACCGACCCGCTCCAGCACTTTCCCGCGGTACTTACGAGGGGGTCGGGCACGTTTCCCCTTCCCTCTCGGCTACCGCGGCTCCCCCGGCCCGGCGGCGGGGGGCGGGAGCAGCCGGCGGGCGGGGCGGAGCGGAGAGACGGGCGGCTCCGCCC
>VXAK01016263.1:0-19513 GCA_013399435.1 Arenaria interpres
TTAAACTATTATTCTAAATATGAAGTGGTTCATTTATTTATTTATTAAATTACAATAGCAAAAATATTAATATATTTTACATACAATTTAAAAAGCACCAAAAGCTATAGTCCAGATGGAACAACATTCGCTAAATACTAATTTCAACTGCTTATCCTGCAGAGGTTGTAATTACATGCTAATAGATTCAAAACTTTTATGGTCTTCCTTCCTCTTTAAATAAAAATTACTCTCTGCAAGATTTTCAAGCTAAACACAGTTTCCTGTTCCCCAGAAAGTGGGCTTATCAAATGTCTGTACAAATGCTAACCTTAACTGATCTTCAGAGTTAATTCTGTAACACTCTCTCACAGACTGATTCAGCACTGTTAGCGGCAGTGAGAGCAGACATTGCAGAGAGCAGGGTGCAAAGTAGGATTCAAAATACTGTCAATACGGAGTAGGGTTCAAAATACCAACAACAATGACAGTTCCCGGATAATCACTTGGCATGTATGAAAGATACTGTAGGTGCAAAGGATAATTAAATTCGACCTCAGTGCCTCTAAGCAAGCCACAAGGAAGTTGAAATCAGCTCCTGAAATCACAGGAGCTCACCATCTCTGAAGATCAATCCTTTTGGCTAATAAAGCAAACTCAATAAACTGGCACCTCCTATTTGCAGAATCCGAATAAGCTACCCTGCTCTCTGTGAGAAGGCAGGCAGGCCCAGACATCTTTCTTTTTAATTTTTTTCTTATATTGACCCCAAGGCCCCAAAATATTTGACCAGAAATTAGACCGAGATGTAGAAGACTGCGACCTCTAAGAACATTTCCTTTACATTATAAAATCATGTAAATTCGTGTTCATTTGTCTAGCTAGAAATTTAATTTATCCAGTAGTATTTTGTGTATTTAAATTGATGGCTAAAACAGTTTTGCATAGTTTAGGGTTACACTACAGTGCCTGCCAGAGTTTTTTACAAGTTTCTTACCTGGCCTCCATATGCATTTGGCTGAAGGTGCAACCCCACAATAAAGGCCTTCATGCCACTTTCCAAAAAGGCGATGGACCACCTTCCCTTCTTGATCTATCACAACACCCTGGACCTCATTTACATTTGAATTCCAGTAGTTCACCTGCAAGTTTAACAAAGAATTACTAGCTCACACTGGTTTTCGCTTTACCAATTGTACCATATATGCTGCATGAATCTTAATATGTGGCACCAATTGTACCATACATGCTTCATGAATCTTAATATGTGGCACTAATTGTCCAAATTTTGTACCAGAACAGCTCACCTGGAACCAAAAATATCAGAATTTGAAATTGAGATGATCTGAATATTAATTGATTTATTATATGAGAAACCCTGAACAATTTGATATGTGGTTTTGGTAAAAGGCATTTAAATTGCCAGCACATCTGGGAACTATATTCTTGTTCATTAACCCAAATCCCACACAATTTAGCAAAAATGACACTTTGGAAGTTGCAAGATCAGAGTCAGGTAACTGAGTATACCTGTCCATGTGAGGGAATCCTTTCATGGGTGCTGCACACTACTGCTGGCAGCAGGGAAGATGTTCAGCCAGTATTACTTGTTATTTGTTGCCTTTTGTTTCTCTTCTCTGTTTTGCTATTCTTAGACACATTTATCTCTTACACCTTCGCCTACTGAGGCAGTTTCCCATTCTCAGAATATCCATCAAAACATGAATTTCAGATTTACAGTAACGCACCATTGCTAGTACTGCAATGGTATTGATGTATTTTGTTGCAATATGAAGACAAACCTATTTTTAGTGAAAATAATTGACAGTAACAATAACAGTGATCTGTTTTGCCTAGATATTCAAATACTATGAATCATAGTAGCATTATTTAATCTAAAGAGATAAAACACTGACTGCCAAATTCTAGTAAAGGCAAAAGTAAAATGGCACAGAAGTCTACAGTGACTTTGCATTTTCATTGTGGTAATAAAAAAGAAATTTTTACATTTCATTTTTAACCTAAACCCAACAACAGTATAGTACACAGCTATACAGCAATTCAAGACACTGATATCAAATGGTCAATGGAATATAGTCATACTACTTGACATGACACTCTCATTTGATAATTTATGTATTTACAAATGCTGATAAAACAAAATGTGGAAAGTCAATTTCAGAAATACTGAAGAAACAGCTTGATGTATGCTTAAACTGTGCAGTTTTATGAATATATGATATGTATTACATTACATATATTACCTTGACAAATGTGAGTTTACAAATACAAACGCTGCTTTTTGTGTTTCTGATCGTTATCTCTCCGTAGTGTTCTATCCACCTCCTTCCACTAAGAATATTATGTATGCAAGTAGTGACTTTGTTCCAGACATAGTAGTCTCCATACCTAAGAACAGATTAACAAGTAGTTGGTGACATACATTAATCATGATCACTATGGACAAAAAAGTAAAGCATAGCTCTATTATCATAAATACAAGATCATATTCCTCAAAAACTTTTGAGACAATAGCTTACTTTAATAAAGCACTGGTTCCGGGTACATTACTAATCCTCCATAGAGGTGGTCACCTAAGCTCTAGCACAGAGAACTGAAGAATGGTGCTATGAACCACAAATCAAGACATTATGAACCACTGAAGCCCTGGACAACATATGCACTATCCTCAAAGCATTAAGTGCTTTGGCCACAAATCCTTTAGGGACAGGACAGTGAACCAAAGATCAACATAAGGCTGAACTGAGGCTATAAGAGGACAATGTAATTAAATCACAAATAGAATAAAATAAATATGGAAAAGAGATAACAGGAAGGAAGTGGGAAGCAGGAGCTCACTGGTACAGCATTCCTTTCCCTCTGTAACAACTACTCAGAGTCACAGCATCTCTGTTGTCAAACAAGGAAATAAAATGAGGGAATTATATTACACAAAGCACATTCTCCTTCAGAGCTGAGGGGCAAGCATGAAGACAGAAGACAAAAATGCTCCTGAGTGCACTTCAATATCATGAGATGGATAAAGAGGTGAAGTGATGCCATACTGTTAGAGGCAGAAAGAAAGGCTGGCTGCAAAGTACAGGAGCAGGAATAGTACTGCAAAACCAGCAGACTTCTCAAGTGTCCTCTCCTTGCATATTGCCAGGATTTACAAGTTGCAACTAGTCGTGCATGTGGTGAAACTTCTTGCTACTCTGTCAACACCTGAAGAACTTGTTTTGATTTAGGTATGTTTTGAAAAATGATGTTACATTGTTACTAGTGGTTGTTCTGAGGGAACACTTAGCAGTATTGAGAGCCTTAGAACGGACAGTGCTAGCTGCTGACAGTCCTATATTGTAGCCTTGTTCTGAACATTTGATCACTACTGTACATGTAAAACTTGGGTTCTCTCCCCTAAAACCTGTCTATCCCCCTCTGTTTATCATTTCCTAGAGAGTTTGAATATTTTTCCTCCGAAAACTCAAGTGGATCTTCAGGCTCAAAAATGCTTCAGTATCCTCACCCGTACACTCAGGAGAGATTTGAGCTAGGCACTGAATCAGCGGCACAATTAATGTGATATCTGCATACACTTCCCCCAGTCCATTCACAGACAGATTGCAGCAAAGATTGAAAACAAAAGGAAATAGGACAGTGGCTTACTTTGGAAGAGTCACATTCAAGGTTCCAACTGGCAGAATTTCCATTGATTTCCCCCAGAATTTGTTTTTCCACCTGATATCTGAATATAATAGCGAAAGATTTACAAAACTGAAAGGACCAGCCTTGCAGTGATCTGCATAGCACACGAGGTGGTCTATGCTAGACCATCTGGTTAAAACAGGACAGTATGAGGTTGCTATGAAAATACAAAAGAAAAAAAAATACTAAAAAATGACATTAGGTAAGAAAAACTAAAGATAAGATTTCTTTTCTTCTAGGAGTCATGCTTGTACTACATTATTGTCAAATCTCTCATGAAAACATTCAATCCAAACTAGATGCATACACCAGTAGATACAAAGAAATAAAGAGCTGCTTGTTCAACTGTGTAAAAAGAACTACTTGTGTTTGTAAGAAATAATAATTTTCTTGGTAAAAAGCTTTTTAGCAACAAAGTATAAACAGACTGCAAGTGACAATGGAAGTTGTAACATGTCTGCTTACTCTTAAGACTGAAAATTTGGAGTGAAATAATTCAAAGCATCAGTTTTTCATAAGTTACTACAAAAATAAGAAGTATATAAATTTTGAGTAAGTTCCAAATGCAAAGCTCAGCTTGTACAGACAAAGTTTTTACTTGCTAATAAAAAAAGTTTATGCTTTTGAATTAAAAAGTATACCTTGCCAAAACACAAAGTTCTTCGATTCACAGTGACAGGCCGAAATGGGAGGATGGTGGCTAACCTGGAAAACAGTTTGGATGAGTTAAAAACAATTCATTTTCATTTCTAAGACCATACAATTGTTACTGCAATATGAAAATACTAAATAGCTCACACTATTATTTAGCCTATGTTGCTATAAAAACAAATCCAACTTAAGTTTGTGCTTAAAATGCAATGTACTTAAAACACTGCCTTGTGATTACTATAAAAATACGTGCCTTCTAGTATTTAATGAAGTTAACTTATACTAAGATCCTTTCTTTACTGTAAGAAAGCAAACCATTCTAACTTGAAAGAAAAAACAATATTACTTTATAAAAGAAAGAAACCAAAATCTAAATCTAAACAAGAGTGTCTATCTAGCAATAAGCTTCACCTGCTCTGAGAAAAATCGAAATCCTTTATCTTCTCTAATACATTCATAAGTTTCACCAAGCACTGGGTTAAATGGCTTGCTTCCTGCTCTGAAGTATGTAGAGGCATAGCCTGATGCTGCAAAAGCAGCTATGAGAACCTGTGAAAATACAAACAAGAATGTTAAGTGAGAATAGGCAGAGATTTTTGTGTATATGCCATAACTAAGTGGTATCACACAACTCACTCCACTCAAGACTGAAATCTGGATCGATGAAGCATGGCTGAGAGTGATGTCATACACCCCAGCCAGAACCAGTACAAACTGTATTTCTTTTGTTGATTTAATTTGTTTTTCTTCATGGTCCCAGTCCGTCTCTTTCAACAATCCCCTAAAATAACAATCTGCACAAGATACTGTTTTCCTACCTTTAAACAAGCTTATCACTAATGATCTAAAACACAGACCCAGCTCTAGTTTGTGGTCCCTGTGAATAAATACTATATTATAAATTCTAATGACAAGATCACATACCATTTTTCTATGAGAACTATTTTATTTTAGTGTCAAACAGTTCTCACTTAGGATGTCCTTAATGCACAGTTAAGGTTCTGCCAAGAGTGGGGTGAACCTTAACTTCCTCTATGAGGAGGATTCCCCTCTCCTCATGGTAGCAAGGACGTAACACTCACATGAGCTTTACATGTTTTGTTTTGTTTTTTTTTTCCGACTGTGTAATGGGTGCTTCATGCTTTATTTATTTCATGTGGTTCATAAATGCAGCATCAACAGAATTTACACTCTTTTCACAAGCATTTCTTCAACAGTAAAAAGCTTCATTCTTCCAAATCTTTTTTCCTTAAATTTAACTATAAGATACTACAGAGAAATTTCAGAGATATCTGTAGCAGAGAAGGGGATCAAATCCAGGTTTCCAAGGAAGCTTTTGGTTGCACCACTTTTCCTTCCTGTATTCTCCTGACTTCATCATTTCCCACCTTCCAAGCTTTTCAGCAAAGGAGGCAGTGTCCTCCAGAGCCCAGCACAGACCTTCACTCAACAGTTCCCTTTTTAATAAGAAGTGCTACACTCAATTTATTACCATGCGTTCATAAGGATCATCTGTTTCAGCAGCCTTGTCCAAGAGTTCACTGTATTCCAGCTCTTCACAAAGATGTTGCAAGGTATTCAGAGGTTCATTTAGCTCAACTGGCATGGATACTTTGGAAAGATCTTTGCCAATGTTATTTCGCAAAATATTCCACAGATTGATATTACTGGTGTCAGGGCTGGGAGCCGGGAGACAAGTTCTCCGTCCATTCCTGAATGCACCTCCTGTTAGCTCACCATTGAGAACTGGGAAGGGAAAAAACTATTATTATAAGAGAGCACCAGATTAAGAAAAATGGACTTATCCATTGAACCAAATCACCACCAGAACAAGCAAGCCCAACTTCACTGATTTCAGCTGGGCTGGTCTTGTACAGACATGCAGTAAATCTGGTACATGAACATAACCAACGTAATTTCCCAAAGCTTAAAACATAGCCGTATACTTTGCCGAGAAATGTTGTCTGCAACACTGGTGTTGTCCTCAGATATATTATCACTCACATCACTGATATAAGATTCATCATCAGAAGCCTAAAACATAAATAAAGTATCAATTAAGACAAATACATATAAAATATACTAAAAAATTACACAAAAAATAATTAAATGAAACACAAATATTCAAAGAAATAATTTCTACCCAATTAGAGCTTTTAACTAAGATCAACTGGATGTTTCAATCAGCTCATACTGCCAATGCACTAAAAGTGTCAAATGCTATGCTCTCCTTACGTTTCTAAATTCCTTATTATGAAGCCAAATACAGATATTATGTTTGCAAAAGGGTAACTTCAAATAAGATCAGAGATGAGTAAAAATTGACATCATAAAACACTGGGGACGGGAGGCGAGAAGAGATTTGTGCTCTTTATACAGAACAAAACAATAAAACAGCTTGCGTTTCAGCAAAAAAGTATATGGAAATTGATTTATGTTGCAAAACAAAAAATACATCACCGTTAAGCCTATTTTTAATAAAATTTTTTTTCCAAAAATTTTTTTCCAGAAATATTACTTTAAAAATATTTTACAGTGTTTTCTCATGACATAGCATTTATTATAAGACCTATACCATTTCGGGGTGATTTTGTAAAGTTTTCACTTTGTTTATACAATATAGCCACACCAATTTTCCATGCTGATACAGACAATCCAGACTAGTAAGGTAATATGTATTTTACATCTGCCAGAAGCAATAAGGTAAGGAACCATTCCATTCTTTAAATGAACTCCAGCTGTGGCTTTGCTGACTCATGGCATGTGAGCAATGGTGGCACGCTCCTATTTCCTCTTACAGAAGAGCTGTAAGCACTACTACAGAAGACCACAGCACTACTGTGGTTTCATAAAAAGGTATTTTAAAAAATAATTTTTTAAAATTGAAGAATTTATTCAGGATAGCACAGGAAAGCTGTGGACAGCAACATGACTCAGGAGCCTGAACTGTACCTGACTGCTTCAACTTTGAGCCTGTGTGAGGCAATTTTTCAGGCTTTTGTCTACTTGTCTGATTACAGAGAATAACTTTATACGTATAGTAGAAGACTGTTTTTTTGAAGAATATTTTAAAATCTAAATTAGTTGACTGCATAGTAAGACGTAACTGCTCCTATATCATTCTTATCTGAAACTGCCATAGTCTAGCAAGGACACGTACTGAACATGCTACTGATGCAAACAACTTTCAACTCAGTTTTACACTTCAGGGAACTTCTACACCCCATCACGAAGGAGTCTCAGGTTCATTTGTCTAAATCTTACACATTCTGATACCTTTTTATTCTAAGTAGTAGTATTAAAAAAAAAACAACAAACCACCAAACACCAACATCACTAGTGGTAGCAATACCTAAATCTGTCCAACAGCAAAGCTGCAGCATGCTGTCGTAGCCTACCTCATTTTCTGACGAGCTGGCAGATAGAAGCACTTCCTGTGCATCAAAGAACTCTGAAACAGATTCAGACATAGAGAGCCTGCTCTCATTAGAAACTTGCTGAGACAGTGGCAAACTGACATGAATTTGTTCACCTGTCTGTAAATAAATCACAGAAATATAAAAGTATTATTTCTAATACAAAAGAAATATGCATGGAAGGGGTAAATCACCTGAATTTACCAAATTATAAGCACAGATAGTAAAACCAGCATTTTAGCAAGGCTTTGTGCATACTTAGATGAGAGTTCGACAGTTACAAAATACAGTGCGTTTTGAGAAATGAAATACATGTCTTCATTTGAGGCCTGCTCAGCATCAACTGCTAAGTTTTAGCAACACGAATAATCAGAGATCTAGTTCTGTATCCAGAGGAACAATTTTGTGGGCAATAGCTGGATTGCGTCAGACAAGTTCAAGCACAAAATTCACATGAAAAGACACCTGTTCATAAACTACATCACTGGGAGTTAGCTTTGATATAACCAAAACTCTTATATAAAGCTTTATAAGGTCAGGAAGTTACAAGTTACTTTCAAAACAAATGCACTTGTGAACCAGTTTAGTAACAGATGTTTGAATATTCAGGAGGATGGCTATAGTATATATTTACGTGCTTTTATTCCATGTTTGTAGTCCAAATCTCATTCAAGTTTTGCCATTAACACTGACTCAATAGTACCAAAGGCAATGGGCTCTCCATGGTTTATTATAAAGAGAATTGGACAGTAAAGGCAAGGGTTCAAAATTGTATTATGTGTATACCAGTAGGGGGCAAGCTAATTTAAATAACATATCTTTCTCTTCCTGCTATTGATAAGAGGAACACGAGGTTTCAATATATTAAGCTACAGGCTATAGCCTTAAGAAGGGGGGAAAACAAAGATCCTCTCCCTGTACCATTCCACCAAAGGAGCTGCTGCTATGGAGGGACACAGGCTTATGGCTTAATCCCTAATTTATACAGCATGTTGCTTCTGGGAGATAACACAGATGAAACTACTGAAACCCTTCTAAACACAGTTAACTCCAGATTACAACTCCATACCTATTAATCTGACTACAGAAGTCCTGCAAATAGTTTTGTTGTCATCTTAATCCTGTAGAATTATTTTATGTAGTTGCTTCAAAATGCACTAACAACAACAAAAAAATCCTAAGCTAGCCAAGAGGTCAAACGCCATTTCTTTTTCACTGGGGCTAATGAACTTGTAGATGTGTTCACGATGTTTGATGAATTATAATGGAAATAAAAGCTCATTTCACTGTTACCTTTACATTAAATGATTAAAATTTAAAGTTTTTGTGTAAGCTAGAGGAACTTAGAAAAATACATATACCTCTACCTGAAAAAGATGCTCACACAGGTATTCCCTACACCCTGCAAGATTATATATATAAAATCGAGAAGTGAATGAGACGTCTGGGAATCTCTTTGAAAAAACCCTTCAGTCAGACACACTTGCACTAAGATAACAATGTACATATGAAAAGAACGCAGATACAAGAAAATACAACACAGAAGAGATGGTCATTGCTCAGAACTTCACTGCAGATTGCTGTGCTGTGGCACTGCTTCACCTCTGTCTTCTGTTGCTAGTTTCTAACATGCTGGACTCTTAGAATAATTGTTTGGATGTTTTCAAAAAGCAGATAAACAGAAGCAATTGTAAACCTTTTCACCTTCCTTTCTTGTTGGAAGAAATAATTAGGAGACAAGAGTATGTTAAATGAAATGGCATATGCATAGGAAAAAAGTACTGGAAATGACAAATGAAAAATATTTTGGTAAAATGAAAACAGAATAGTTGTCAAAGTGACCCTATTAATCGTAACATATTACAGCTTGCAAATTCAGATTTGTGCTTCTCATGAGGGAAGCTTACCACTGAGGAAAGCAGAACAACAAAGACTAGGTGTTGTAAAGATGATATTAGCATAGTGATTGATTCATAGACTGAACCTTTTCATTTCAGCAGTGCCACTTAAGATATTAAACATTAAGCCCTTTAAGAACTTGCAGGATCAGGCCATTAAATACTAAACTGTTCTGTTCATTTGGCAAGAAACTAAGATACAGAATTGGTTAGCTACTGTGTGCTACAGTCAAATACAGTAAAACCTCACTAATTCCCACAGCCCACAATTAATATTCCAAAACTGGAGTCCTTATCTGTTTCTCTGCAGAGACCAAACTGAACTCTTTCATGAGATCTGACATATGTAAAATAAAAGACAGAAGTTTTATTTTATGTAGGAAAAATATAATCTTACTTTTTCTGTAAATGTAAAGTACAGATTGAAATCTGAAAAATTCAATCTGAATTTTGCCAATCTGAAAAATTCTGTAATTTGCCAGGTGCATTTGAGCTATTAGTGAGAATTAGCAAGATTTGATTGTACTCTAAATCCATTAAAGGCCAAAGTCTTACCTCATCAGGACTAGGGATAATATTTACACTGACAACCTGATCACAAATAACAGATTCTGAATGTATTCTGTTCAAGCGACTCCTTAGTTCAGCATTCTGGTTGAGAGCCTTAAAATAAAAATTGCACATTTCATTTAAAATTAAAAAATAAGCATTAAACAGGAAAAAAAAAACGTCCTAAGAAACCACATGATTTAGTGTTTTGGTTGGTTTGGCTTCAGTGATTTTCAAGAGGGAGGAAGGGACAAATATTTTCCCTGAATGTAACAATGGCGTTCTACCTTAATTCTTCAGATAGCTCTTTGGCAGATAAACTGGTGGGTTATGAACATTATGGAAACGGGGAGTGAATGCAGCAAAAAAGAATGAAACTGCAGAACAAACAGGAACCACCTGCAAAATGCCCAAAGAGGCAATTCTTGGTTTACAACTATACAGCCCTTTCTGAACCAAGTTTATCAGCACTTAGAGTCTGCAGAAGGAAATTGCTTCCTTTCCAGCAAAAGCAATGTAATTGCTAGTGTCATTGGGTGTTTGCCCATCCAGATCAATTTGATATATTTGCATGCGTGTGCACTCATTTCAAAGTACTGATCCATTAGAGTGTCACAAATACCAATAGAATTCAACTGGTGTCTGGTATCTGCTGATTTTTCTCCTTTTTTAAAGCCCTATCTAGATTATAAATTTGGGTGCATATATACACATAGTCTGTTATCTAGAAAGACTCATGTGCAAGATTCTGAAATCCAGAAATGGTATATTGTTACATACCTACAGAACATGAACTGACTTAACCCTAATACATCCCCAGCAGTGAGGATTATAGAAAGGAACAGACATACTCTTTTAGTAAAAAATGACTGTTATAATGGAGCAAGAATCTTCTGCATCTCCCTAGTGCAAACTCAGGAATAGATTGCATGGATGTACTGAAACAAAGTAGATCCAAAGTAAAATAGGTTAATTTAAACTACCACTAAACAGTTTAAATTATCCCATTTTGCTTTGTCCTGAAATGGTCTGGGCATGTTCACAGTTGCCATCTACCAGGAAGGGAAGGTGATGACCAACAGCAGCCTGGCAGCAGCTTCTTAAACTGCTCAAACCTGGTCATGAGAGCTGGTCAAACCCAGTCATTTAACAAAGGTCTCATTTCCATTTGTTCCCCATCAAGACTATGAACTAACATGTGACAGGGACATTTAAATTGACCCTGGAGGCCAAGAACAAGAAGCAAACATGATCACATATTTCATACAAGTTGCTAGTAAGTCTCCACAGGTCTTGGCTAAATTCATATCAATAACCAGAAATGGTAACCCTTATTTCTTGTCCTTAACCTTTCTTTGTTACAATACACAGTAATCAATCTGCGTAACATGATATGCATCTTTGTCTATAGAAATGTGCATCAATTTTAGTCTCATAGCAAAAACTTCCAACCCACTAACAAAGTATGAAATTATACACACATTTGGGTGAAATTCTGTTTCCCTTTCAAACTCTGCTCACATTTCTTGCAGATGCAGTACTCCACACCAATCCATTTTTCAGTGTAAAACTTTTATGTTTCCTTGACAATGAATTAAAAAATTTGAGCAACCTGAGAACTTACTGTTGCTTCACCTCTTCTTCCCCACTAAAGCCAACAAAAATTCTTCCTTTGGCTTCAGGGGGAGAGACACTGGACAATAACAGCTATGTATCTGAGAATCCAATTTACCCATGATTATCCTGTAATCCATCATTTCTTTTGCAGTTAGAGACATGGATATATAAAAAAAAATAATCTGAAAGTATGCAGTCAAAATTAAAAAATTAAGAAAACAAGAATATCTCTTTGGCTGTGCTGAAAACAGCTCCAGGAAAGATATCTAGCATTTGTATAAAAACATTTGATACTTTTTCTTTACTTTGGAAAACCATAACAGATACATGCTTACACAAACAAATGATCTCCTTCAGCTCCACATGCATTGAGGTTAGACACATGTCATAACAGAACATATATCATAGTTCTGGTCAAGAACTTGGCTTTTTCTTGGTTCCTTCTACCTCAAGAAATGGCCAAAATATAAAAGAAATAGTCTATCTGGCAAGCTAGATCCGTGTGAAATCAAATTATGAACATACCTGAGAGAGGGACTGTCTGAGGTGTGCTATTTGAGCATTGTGACCTGTAAGATCCTGCTCTGCAACAATCTGCTTAAGCTTCTCCTTCTCTATAGCTATGCTGTTAAAGGCAGACTTCAAAAGGGAATGCACTAAGCAAAAAGAAAAAAAGAAAACAAGTGTTTTCTCAGCTACAGAACTGCACATTGACATCTAAAACAATATTTCAGCAATAAAGACAGAGAGTGAGATTTCCATCCCACAATTATGGAAATTAGAAGCAAAGAGCTGAACTTCAAGTAATCCATGCCAAATTAAGTACAAGCACAGCTTGAGGTTGTAATGTGCATACTGTATGTTCACACATATGTCATTTGAGCATATTCTTGGGGCTGAACATATGGAAAGGTGAATATTAGGAAAACCTGTGTCCAACGTGTGTTCTTTTCTTTCCAATTTTGAATATTTCTTTTCAGAGTAACAAAAAAAAAATATCAGTTCTGCTAAGACTTAATATTGCACTATTAAAGGTCTTTAAACAGGTTTTTAACATTTTTTAAGATATCAATTTCATGTGTTTTCCTATGTTTGTCATATAACAGATAGCAAACTCATAACAAACCCTTTTAAAATAGTATTTTCAGTCTGCAGGACCAGGACCATTCATTTGTTGGCAATAAAATGACATTTCTAACATACATTCTAGTAATAAGCTCCTCTTCTGTTGTTTCATGCACATGGAAAACATTGTCAAAAATGAATTGCACAACATGATATGTAGCAGTGACATTCTGATTCATCTTTGGGGAGTAATAAAGCATTTCATTGAAAAACAAAATATTTGCAAATTCAGACATGTATTTACAAGATGCAGAAAGTAGTTCAGAACACTCCTAAAAAAATCTCTTATCAGACATTTTACCTATCTCTATATTCATGACATCTATGGAAAACGTAAGAAGGATAATACATATTATCTTTATGTAAGTCACCTGACCAGCTAAAATTTCTCATACAATATCATCTAATGCAGATGAATGCCTTGGCCATAACTAAGTGAAGGCAATAAAGAAATACAACAGAGAAGTGCAATAAATACAACAGAGTAGCACAATAAAGGAAAGGCTTGATATTTCCAGTTACCTTTTTGTGCCATCAGGCAGAATTCTTCTTGAAGTTTCATGTACTCAGTGGAGCACTCCAGAGGGTCTGTTACATGGCTTGGGGGAGTCTGAAACTCAATGTCTGCACAAAGGTTGGGATTGGACGAATGCAGTCGAACAGGTGACATCGTAGCACTGAAAGGGACCTACAGCAACAAACAGTGACGAAATATTGTATAAGCTGCAACCAACCTTTTGACTCTGTTGAAAAAACACAAATTTCTTCTGAAAACAAAAGACTTAGTTCACAATGTGAAGAATGTAGGAAGAGTGAACATGTCACTCTTTACTTTCCTAAATCTCAGCACAGCTGATGCAGAATTCTCTTGAATTTTTTCACCGAAACAGATGAAAAGGAGCCTCAAATACATAGCTAACAGCTAATGATGGAGCATTTCAATTTTAACCTTTACAAAAATGGACCATTTTCTAATGCTTAGAAGATGACTGGCAGATTGAACCATGACACATGGTGCTTTATATTTGGACATTTAAGACTACATGTAGTAGAACTCTGACATTAAAATACCAACATTTGAAGTATGCAAGTTCCTCCACAGATCTAGAAATAGGATATTATATAATCAAGTATATCATTGAAGTTTTTCAAAACTGGTCATAAATCTTGAGTTGAAACCCATTGCAACTATGAAGAGGGAAAAAGCATATAGTCTTTCTATCATCTAACTAAACAAATAAAAAACAACCAAAAAAAAAAAAATGAAACCAAACCACCACCTGATTTTCATTTAAAGTACATGAACGATAAATAAATGCAAAGAGATACAGCTTAGTAAGATGGAGCAAAGAATTTAGTGTATTATCACTTCCACTTCTCTTTCTCCTTCTATACCTTTTAGGTAAAGTAATAAAAATATACATGCAAATCTTTATGCTATACACACATGTATCATGTACTGAACAGTTACGTATATGCTACATATGCAGTGTATGGCTACCGCTGTTATATGTGATGTGTGTGTATGTTGTATTTTATTTTTATTTTACCATTTACACACATTTGTAAAAAAATCAGGCCAAGAACCCAATTTTCAAATTTAAATGCGAAGGAAATGCATGCAGAACTACATTTTGTTACTTAAATATTAAGCATTGTTAAACACATTGAACACAGTAAAACTAATTTATTTCATTATATTGATCAAATGCATAAATCAAGAATTTCCACACTGCAGCCCAATGTAATTATTCAAATATGAAAAATGGTGCCAAAATATAAAACATGTCTTCCGAGGCATGATAAAGAGCAGCAGATAACATAAAAAGTCATATTACTAAGAAGTTTTATCAACAGATCAGTCCTATACTACCATCAGTATTTGAAATTGGTACCTTGTTACTCGATTTTATCAAATCCTTCCTGTAAAAGTTGTCATCAATATATATTTCAGATTTCTGATTTCCCAATGAAATCCTCAAAATCCCATTGGATCTATTAATCACATCTCATTCCACTCATGAGCACATTCTGCAAATACCATTTTCCATCTTGTTTTTCCCCAATTTCCGGATACGTATAGCCCCCCAAATAATAGCTCTAACAGACCTATCCAGTATAAATTTTGTTCTCTTCTATCATTTTGATTTCCAGCCATATCAACACAATAGGTACTTTTTATGGACCTCATTTTAGCCTCATATCATGATGACTTCATTAACAGGTGATATAAATTCCTTCTGTTCGTATTGGATATTTACCCCACTATCTTTTTCACAAGTACCAGAGTGCCTCTCTCCACAGCCCAACAAAACCAGGTTAATTGACTAATGTGATTGTATGTAGCATGTTCCCAGAACTTTCTGACTGGAAGCACTGCAAAAGTTCAATTGCCCCAGGTGGCTCCAGGAGGGCAAAGTAGGTGGCTACGTGATAGCTGTGTGTGCAGGGAGCATGTACCCAACCCTCAAGCCCATCCAGAAGGCAGGAAAGCAAGCTGATCCCAGTTATAATGCAAGAGCTTAAGGAAGAGTCCCTACGGCCCCTAGTCCCCATGGTGATGGAGCAGGCTGCCCCAGCCCCACACAGACTGGCAGAGCTGCAGGTAGGCTGCCCACACACGGAGGGGGCTCTTCAGTCACTGTGATGAACCTAGCTGAAGACACCTGCTTTAGATGCATCATTTCTGCTTTGTACCTCAGCTGGCCAGGCTGAAAAGCAATGTTTCTGCAGTGAGGTTTATTGGAAAAATAACATTTTAAAGTATGTCCTAGAAACAGCATTGAATGTCACACGGCTTGCAAGAAATATACATTCACATGACAGAGACAAGAAGCTGCTTTGCAGACTGCTTTAAATACAAGAACCGAAAATACTAAACTGTTGACTGACATAAACTCTCCTCATATGCATCTTTTAGCAAAGTTTCCAAGCTACTTTCATCACAACTTACATCACAACGGATGAAAAAATCCACATTGAAAAAATTCTTTCATTCTCTTGAATAGTGAACAGTCTAAGAAACATTGACAACATACTTCTCTTCCCCTTTTTTTTCTTTCACTGCTGTGGTTTCTCTCTATATCCACAGTGACTTGATTCTGATTTTATTACCAATTCTTTTTTCAGTTGTTTTTTTTTTTGTTGCTGTTTTGGAGAGTTTTTTTAAAAATATTTAGCTTCTTGATGCATCACTCTGGTTTCCTCCATACACACGCTCTTCTAGACGTGACCTCAGATGTACCTTGTCCTGACTTTCTGCTTTATGGCAGGGGCGTAATACCAACTCATCCATCACCTTCTTCAGAATTGCATGTTCATGTAGGACAGACTGTCCCTGGTAGAGTGGGTTGTAAGGAAAAACTCTTTCTGCCATGCATTTAACTGCTGTAATTCTGCACCCTCAGCCTATACACACAGCTTCACTGTCTGGGAGACACAAGCACTTTGCTACATCAGCCAGGAAGAATGGGTCATTGCCACAACCACTGCAACAGCTGCAGAGTCATTTTGCTGCCTCTAGTTTTCCTTCCTCCTGCACTTTTTCCAGCTCCTCCAAGACCTCCCTCAACAGGTCCTCGCTTCAGCTGCAGGTAACAACTCAGCGATTCCCTGGACTCCTACTGCCTTGCAATCTAAGTCCAGCTGTATTTGCTCCACTTAAGCACTCCTTGGTACAGCTCTTGCCAATGAAGAGCTGCTGAGCCTCCTGGTTAGAGCATCCCACTGACACTGCTCAGCCACAGAAGCTGAGAAGCGCGTGGATTTCTCCGCTAGGCAGGCGGACCAATGAGGTCAGAATATCAATCAGTTATTGAGCACAGCATTCAGCATTAACTGATTATGGGGGATTAAATCTAGATGAGTTAATTTGGGAACTGGAGAAACATTGATTTCTCTCATGCTTTTTATGCAGGGCTAATAGTAACTGAGTTTTGTGGTTCAAGTAGCAAGAGCTCAAAGCTTAAGCAGAAGGGATCTCTGATCTGGGGAATTTTAGCAATGGGTTGGAGCAGCAGACCCTGGAATACTTTAGCCTGGTGAAGACACTCACTGCTTGGGATATGTAAGGCTTATGCACTTAAAGCTCACTTCAGTCTTTGGCTGCGGAGTCTTCTATATCTAGCTGTTGTACTAATCAGTTGATGGATTAGTACTAATGTCTGTACTGTGCATTCCTAATAAGTGCTTTCCTTATAAAGCAGCAGCTGAAGATACCCTAATTTGATTTCACAAGCAGCACTACCCCCTCCCAATTCCCAGTCCCTGTGTTGATTTCATAGCTCCAGATTTTGCATCAGACTTAGCAAATTAGCAAAGCTAAACACAGATGCTAGAGGTAGTAATATGACTTTTCGGAATTATGGGATGTAAACAGAAAGTGTCTCAAATGAAAAGGCTAACCTTACACTACTTAAAAAAAAATAATCAGGAAATTTTATAATTCCATGGCTGTTTGTAACAAATCTCCTTGGTTCTGCTGTCTTGCTGTAGACTGTCACAAGAATCTTTTAACAGAATTTGATCATTTCTTGCCATTTTGTATAGTATTACAGTGGAGTATATCAAAGACATGTTCAAATAGTGCAGGGCCTGAGTCTAACCATCACTTGCACTTGCATAGAGGAGGGACATGTACCATGCAAACAAGCTCAGACCCACATTTATGGAATACATTTGTGAAAGGTCTGACCACTTCTAAGAAACTCAAGCTGAAAGTGGGTAGCATGGACACCTCCAGAAAGTGCAAGAAACATTTTCATAAGCTTATTACACATTCAAGTTACACAGCTTCCCATCTTTAGAGCTATCCCTTGATTTTTAAATCCACTCACTGTTGTAGCCACTGCAGCTGCTAGTCTCTGCCGGCGTCGTGTTGTGCTGAACTGGCCCTTCGGTGCCGGCCCTTCCTGACAGTGAATGCAAGAAGAGAAGGAAGTAGAAAAAGAGAAGGGAAGGGGTGATGGGACACAGGAAGATGAAAGGTGATCAGAGAAGGAAGAGGGAGAGTCTTTAAGTGGAGTTCAATTTTGTTAACTCTTATGGCCTACACATTCTGAGGACATATCACATGTTTTCAGTTGTGTATGCCAGAGACATAAAAAAAAGCTAGATACTTCACTAAAATTGTCTCCAGATGAGTTGGACTGCAGTGCACTCACTAAGACTACAAAAAAAAAAAAATTCTATTAGCATTGCCATTCAGAGTCATGAGGCAATTATGGAATAAGAAAACAAAAAGGATGCTATGGCATGGCAGAAAATACAAAACCCAAACTCCTTCTGGGGGTCACTTGACCATCTAGAAGATGAATTCTGAAAGACATCACTTTGCATCAGTAGAAGTGCATGAACTGTGGTCATTGAAGATGCATGCATCTCAATGGTAAAACTTTTCAGTGTGTATGTTATAGTGAGCTTGCTTATGTAAATATTCCTATGCACAGCTCTAGCATTTCCATGTCCATCCTTGAGCCTATTTGTTCATTTTCTCCACACACCACTTTTCTGAGTTCCAACTACTTCTCCCATACATTACTGAAGGCTTGGCTTCCAAAGGAATACAAAAACTAAGATAAAGCAGCACAAATGAAAACTAAGTATTTCAGAAGCTACTTCCTTTTCTGCATACCTAGTTTGTGGCCTCATCCTGCTTAATTTCACTTTTATTTTATTTTTAAAAGGATTCATCATGGTACATTAAAGTCAAGCAAGTAATTGTCTAATGCAGAGGAGATTCACACCTATCACAAAGTCCTTCTATTTAATGTCTAATCAAAATGTCATTACTTTGAAGCCATTTTAAGATCTTAAAAACACTAGAAAAGCCACCTTTCTGCCTTTAGAAAACAATTTTCAACCCCTTTACATTTTTCTTCCCCTCTATCTCCACCTATATTCACTTCATTATTTTTAAATCTATATACATTTTTACTTTTCCTGAAAGCAGCCTGGGCACCACACAAATATCAAGGATTGGATGCAGAACACCATGAAGAAGAACAGGATATTGTAGTTCAATAACTGAAGTGTCTTGCTCCTGTAACATTCCCACTGGTAGGGTTGCTGCACCTGAGAACAGCCAGGCCCTCTGGCTGATACTAGTGGCAGCGCTACTGACAATGGAACGGTTATCTAATGATCACAGTAAGAGAAGCCTTGCTTTGTAATATTTTATAAAATTCTCACATTAATAAACACAAACATAACAGCTAAAATATAAACTACAAACTTTGTTAAACAGAGAACGCATTATCTGTATAATGTAAAGCTCTTTGTGCTCTACAGAAGCATGTCTATCCTGTGAACAAGAGTTTGGAAGAATATTCTTGTTTAACCAATAGAGACAGATATAAATATATATATAGTGAGATGTACAAATATATACATATATGCAAGATTATAAATGCAGGTATACATTGTTAAAACAGGAACAATGAGCTCTGCAGAACCACACTCTCCCCTCAACACAATAGAAAGTGAGGTCATAATCTGAGTTAGAGTATAAAGAAATATTTAAGGGAAAAAGTAATAAGCCGGTCTTCAAGGTCTGGTTTCATTTCTGAGCTGAAA
>VXAK01016269.1:0-38510 GCA_013399435.1 Arenaria interpres
CTATGATTCTATGAAAAAGAAAAGGGAGAGTGCTACATCAATCTGCCCTGCACAAAACTTGCTGGGATAAGTCTAGCAACACTTAGCTGCGTTTTTTCTGAATACAGAGGATGAGCATCACACAGGTCAAGCCTCATGTTCTTATGAAAACACTATACTAAAACATCACCGTGCAGTTTTTGAAGAACACTACAGTTTTGCAAAAAAACCTGTTTGCATGAAGAATGGCTCTGTGTTACACGCACAGACTGCATGATCCTATTTGCATGTTATCTATTCAAATTGCAAATGTCCAATGTTTCCATGCAACACTCAAGATGCACATTTAGTTGGTGTTTGGGTTTTTTTTCAAATTTAGTGCTCTACCTCTGTTCTGTGTTCAATAAACCATGTTCTCCATATACAGGTCTTGCAGTTAGAAACTCCAGGGCCAACAAGTATCCTATGTGATGTCACAGAAGTCCCCAAAGACCCTGTACTTCATCTGCCCTTCTATAGTATTCCCCACCTCCACAAAGCATGGGGAAAATAAACACATGAATGATTGATGGGTGCTCACATATTATGGGGTTGAAGGCCATATGAGGTAGAAAGAAAATTTACATATTCAAAGAGAGGATTACAATATGTTTCTCAGTTTTTTCAGCAGCTGGGATAATGCACAAGTAAAGCACAGGGTCATGATTGCTCAAACAAGAAAAAAAAAGATATTCAAAATACAAAAAAAGGAAAAACAATTTTGCTGGCATACATCATAAACCTTCACAAAATTAGTGTTTCATTTTGTTCTTTTTAATTCATCCAACAAAAGGCCCTTTCAGAATTAGGGCAATACAAGCTCCAGGTAAAAAGATGTGCCACTGAAACCAGGATTCCTGCTGCATTTGTATGTTAATCAGCTCCCTTGACTGCTAACTGGTGGCATGAGAGAGCAGCTCTACGAGAGGCTGACAATGATGGCAGTGAAGAAGCCATGCAATATCACAGCTCTTTAATCACTGAAAAATCTACCCCACTCCTTTTTGATTTCTCCTCTGCATGATGCCACGGTTTCTGGGTTACAGTCCTCTTGGCAAGCACCACCAGATCCATAAACCAACTTCACAGAGTAGTGAATTGTTGTTGCCTTTTCTAGGTTAACATCGACAGGAACTAACAGAGTCTTCAAAAACATCATAAACTTTGTTTTAGAGCTGACACACCATTGCTACATAGTGCATTGCAGAACACGGAGCTGCATGAGCAGATCCAGCACTGGTCAGATAGATGGGGTTTGTCATCATCAAAACCCTACCTCTAAGAGGAAGGGGGTGGGGAGAAAAAGAGGAAGGGAGAGAGGGAGGAGATGAAAGGGAAAAAAAAGAACTACTAGAAACACCTTAGGCTATAGTATTTCTTGTACAGATCTGACCTGTGTTATGTACAGCAATGTAACCTTGGGGGGAAAAAAATATATTAAAAAAATCAGTAAATAACCTAGAGTACTTTATAAGTGAACAACACAACAGCACTGCTCTGCACTGTCATCTGGGGTACTCCACTTCATTCATCATTATGGTCTCCCGTCTCTCTCCCCAAGTCAATTGGGACTCGACCGCAGTGGAGAACAGCTCATTCATCCATGGGGGAAAGCAGCACACTTCACATTGCTAAGGAGTTTCCTGTGATTCTCAATGCCAAAGTATATTATTGCTTTCTTGTGACTCTCAGAAAATAGGAGAGCATTTTTCAAGCCCCTTAACATTTGTTTGTATTAGAAACCCAGTGAAAGAGCGATCCAGGCTGCTAACAGACCTCTCCCAGCACTAGCATATGCATTCTATTTGCAGGCTTAACTCCACAGCAAACTCTGAAGTGTGCTAGAATGGAATTACATACACGATGAGGTGCATTTAATCTATCACAGATAACCAATGGAAAGGTAAAAAGTAGTTGGTGAGGCCTTTGAAGGGAATAATGTCAGTCTCTTGCTCCAAAAACACTATAGAGGCAAGGTCAAGAAACAGTGGATGGGAAAGTACTTGCCAGGAGCAGAAGAAAGGAAAAAACATATAGCCTTAAAGCAGTAGCATTGACTTCATTCAATATGGCCAAAAAAAAAAAAAAAAGGAAGAAATAAACTTATATCCTCAAAAAAAGAAGAAAACCTCACTTCAACACAAATAAGTTGTATTTCAGATGATTTCACTGTGATCGTAAAAGTGATATGTAGCAGTAATAGCTGCTAAAAAGGTTGTTCTCCAAAGCAATCTGGCTTGGTCAAAATGCAGAACATTTCTCTAGCACGTCCTACTCACAAAAATAATTACCAGAATAACCGAAGACAAACCATCATTGTAAAGTCTTATCTTTTCTTCCTTGGAAGTTATTAATCAAAACCTCCAGCGAGTGGCAGGCAGCCAGCGAAGGATTCTGCAGAGTCGGCTCTGCCCCTGGTTAACGGGAGCTGCAGCTCACAGCCTGCAGAGCGCAGCAGGGGCTGAGGCGGCTGATTTCAACTGGTGTTATCAACTGCCGCTCCCTGATCTGGGCAAGAGAACATTTGGTTTTACACAATCAGACATTTGCTCAATCACTGAAGTTTTGTGTATAGAGCCTGCATGTGACACACAAAATCATTAGTATGACTTCTGTGTCTCTACTTGCAAGGAGCATGTAGCAGACCACTGCTCTTTAATAACACCATCACTTACGTTAACAAACTATTTCTATTGTAATCGATAATGCAGTCTCCCTTTTTTGTTTCCTACAGGCAAGGGAGAAGGTATAAAGAGACGGCACAAGGACAGTGGAGATAGTGCTGCCACCTCTTGGTCACACGTAACAGCGCTAGAGTCATCCCTTGTCACAGAAAAACTCGAGTAGTGAAAACCTGATCCTAAATTGAAGCACAACAGGGACCACGTCTGACATGATGCTTTTGGATCCCAACGACTATGTATAAAATATAATAAACACATGAAAAAAAGGTTTTGATTACACTGTATCTCAAACTGCTTCTATTTATGCAACTTAAGGATTTTCAGGAATTTTGAACAAAGGTCATAAAGACTTGAGGTTTAAGTCCAAGGACAAGCAATTAGTCGTAAAGCACCCTTGAATATGCAAAATTCAACCATTATCTTCTTGTAAAAGCAAAAAGGATGGAAATGATCACAGATGGGGTGAGGAGGGAAAGAAAAGGAAGGTTAAACAATTCCTAAAAGAAAGTCTCTACTGCATAGTAAAATTGGAAGAACTTCCAAAGGAATATATGTACTAGTAATTTATATATATAATTTACACTATTTTTATATATATTTTATACTGTGTTCACCACTTCTACTCTGCTGTCTTCTGTAAATATATTAGAAAGGGCAACGAGGTGACACTCAAATCTAAGCTAAAATTTCTATTATAGTGTGCTGTGAACTTACAAGAAAGGCTTTTGCATGTTGCTAGTCAAATCCCTTTTCAGCCAAGTAATCCATATCAGAGCCCTCTGCACGATTCATGGAATAACTTCTTTTTCAAGTGTTGATTAGCAAGCAAGGTAGTATTCTGAAAAGGCAAGAATTTGGTTTCTTTTCAGAAAGGGTACGATGGATTAAATGGCAGTTTCCCTGTCAATGGATCCATACCCAAAAGTTTACATCTACCCATATTTCAGACTCAGACTTTCTTCCAAGACCAAGTGAAACTGTGACAAATGGCTATCTTCTACAAGTCTGTTTGGACTGCACTGACACTTATTTCCAAATCACCCAGAATTGTCCAAGCAAATAATACTCAGCTCTATGACAGACCTGGATCTGTGAGACAATGTATTTTATGCCATTATCTCTTGAGCTACCCCACTCCTTCTTTCTTGCTCCTTCCTAGTCCTCCCCTCTACCTTTTTCAATATGAAAATTTTGCTTAATACCAAGTTTTACATGTTACTTTTTTTCCACCTCCATTTTTAAGTCAATTATTCCAGTCAATGCTGGGGAATCTGGAGCCTCTGCTCAAATCTTTAGGAATTTCAATTGAAAGTGAATAAATTAAGATAACAGCTTTTTAAACATGTTACAGGTTTCAAGAAACACACACCATGTTAAGTAGACATAGGACCCTAAATTTCCGGTCCACATTGAAAGGTAAGAAACCCTTCCTCTGACATGTTGAGATGTTCTCAGGCTGTAAATAACCTATTGAGGTACAGGCTCCCAAAAATCTGAGTTTAACTTCACAAATTTCCAATCATCATGTTTCTAACAATAGTTCTCAGCACTGACAAATGTCAACTCATGAGAAACATTTAGGCAGAGCCAGACGACGAGCGCAAGTCCAAAAGAAATGCTCAAAATTGTGGGCAGCTAGACACTCACTTTCTCTAGAGCTGCACATTTTCTGTGCAACTCTTAACAATAATTTGGGCAAGGAATGGTTTGGGTAGGGTAAACAAGATACATGGTGAAGTGAAACAGCAAATGAATAGCTATAGAAAACAACCGGACATGAAACTGAGCGCCTCACCACTGTGCTGTTCATTGCTCACCTACAACAGTGACAGGCTTCTGCAAAATCATGAGAAAGGAGAAAAAAATAACATTATAGCACTATATTTAAAAATATGTACATAAAAAAAAAATTCCACCCACAAGAAATATTGCCATACTAATTCACAATTTGATGGAAGGAGGGAGACCTTTTCTTTTGACTTAGCTGAATTCACAACACAGCCATGTACTGCTGCTGACAACCCAAGCCACACAGAACACAGAAATAGTATTCACTGCACCAGGAAGAGTTCTCTCTTGAAGATATATATGCAACTGAAAAAGAGGCACATGGTATTTCCAGCAGGTGACTCCTTCTCAGTGTTAGTGGAATAATGAGTTGCCAGGTTGGCTTCCAAGAGCTACGCTGACCGTCAGCATTAAAATGATCCTGAAGCACTGAGACCTCAAAACATTCCCAAGGCAAAGACACTACTACTAGAAACAGAGACCCTGGCTTACAATCACAGAAATTAATAGTAATGAGGATTAACCTCATTCAAAGAGTAAAATAACACTATTTCCACCAATAATCTCGACAACAGAGCATCTCAAACCATATACAGGGCAAAAGGATAAACCATTTACCTTGCTTTTACACCATTTGAAAGAGCAAAACTAAAGCTGTGGAGCAAAGTCATAATACAGTCAAATGCATTTGACATTTAGTATCGTCCAATATAGACCAAGTAGATTTTCCTGAAAGCTTTTCTACCGCTCTTTATTTCAAGCTGCTGGAGGTCCAATTTGAGGATGGCCCTAAAAACATTCTTTGTTATTGGTTTAAATTATTTTACTAAACCTTTGAGTTATATCATGCTCCAAGGAAGATAAAACTCTACTAAAAGCCCATCATAACAGTCCTCTTACAGGTACTGTGTGAGACAGAATTTCTACATGCTGTTCCCTGATTCTATATGAATATCTTTGTTTATGAGGTAGCATAAAAATTATTGCATTTCCTACACTGTTTTAGAGAATATTGTGATTTGCTGAAATTAAACTAAGACCGATACCTCTGTAGAAATACTGCGACTTCATCCAGGAAATATATTTCATTTCTATCACTTCAAAAACAAGGCTCTGCCATAAAAACAAACAAACAAAAAAAACCCAAACACTTCACTAACTTGAAAGTATTGAAAAAATAAAAATGACAAAACCTGCATTTGTATTGGACTAACAACTGAGCACTTAGAATACAAAAGCCGAATGAGAATAATTGAACTAAAAGACATTTTATAAGAGTTATGTCAAATAATTTGCTCTCTGCTGCAATCATAATACAACAGCTTCACTTTAGTTTTCTTCTTTTTCCTTTTTTTTTTTAACTTTTTGGATTTCTCATATTTTTTTACCCCCGATATTTGTTTAAAACTAAAAACAGTCAGTAGCTTGTCACATTTTTTTAAAGAAGGAATTTGAAAAAATTGAACAAGGAGAAACAGTCAACGATGTTAATCTTAGATTGAGAAGTTTAAGTTAATTGGCTTTGCATTTATTACAACTATAGATTAAGACAGAAAGACTATTTTCACCATTTTAATATACCTTCCCGTCCATTTTCCTCCCTATATAGCTATTACACAAAGTGGATTTTGGTGATTTGGGATTATTCTTCCCCACCACACACCCCTTAGGAGGCTTTTGTTTTGTTTTGTTTTCCAGAAAAGATCAAAAGCAAGTTGCATAAATTCTAGCATTCACAGTCACGTCAGCATTGCTCCCACAAAACTCTTTACTTGATTTGATTAATCATTGTAACTTAAAATATCAATTAATTTCTTTTCTAAGCAGAGGCAATCTGATCATTCCTATTTACACTATTGCTTTAGACCTTAAGCATTTCAAATAGAGAAGAGAAAATACGGCAAAAACTGCCTTCTTGTCTGCAGTATTTACATGCTTTACATAGTTTAAAAATATGTGGCTTATTAATGACTGATTTTTCAACCTCTCCAATAAGCTTTTTATTAACATGACAGTCCTTTACTTGCAAGTGTCAAGCAATTTCATACTGTGCATGTATCCTTTATGATGTTTAATATAAAAGATAGTACAGTATTTATATCCCTCACAATAAGAGAATGGATTGTTTTAAGGTTATACAGCCCAGTTGTGATAAAGAAAGAAGGAACCTTACAAAATGATAAATATTTTCATTAAAAAACTTTAAAACTAAAAGTTCAAAGATATGTTCTCCTCTCTTATATCTTGTCAAAACATGACTTAGGACCCAAAACTAATCTACTTTCAATTTTATTCCATATTTCAGCGCTGTCATAGTACTCAGCAGAGAGTATTGGAATACGATCATTTTTTATTTTGTTGATGTTACCGACAGCTTTATTTCACAAAGCAATCTTATACTATGTCTACCACTGGCAGGTCACAAAGGTCAAATAGTCTATCCTTACAGGTAGAGAGCTTATTAAATGGCACGTCTATTAAACCCAATGGACAACATAAAGAAACATTTCAGCAAAATACTTTTAACATAGTTCAGTAAAGACACAGTCAAAAGGGTATTAAATAATTTGATCCGAGAGCAATAAGAATTTTTTATAAGCATCTTCAATGCTTATATACAAAGCATTTTGAACAGACAGTAGGAGAAAGACCTGCAGAAAGGTGAACTTTGTCTGTGCAAAGGTTTACTTTGTATTGTGCATTTACAGCTGCACACTTACAGCACGTTTAGTGCTAGGTGGCTTACCAAAGATAAGTTTCTGCTTTCTAGGACTGTTATTTAATTAAACATTTGATTTAAAAATCATCATTAATTTTATATGATACCTTCTTCAGCAGTATTTGTACATATGCTTTGCATACTAACCTGGAGCATTGTAGGATAATTCTTCAGAAGCAACGTATTTTAGTTATTTATTTTCAAATTACATAATTAATCACATAATGGTTGAGGGAAACTACAGTTACATAAATCAGAAAAAGGTACTCAAATAAAATCTTCATATAGAAACTTATAAAGTCCACATAATTATTTTTAACTAAGAGGGTGTATGCTTTGCAAGACAAGAATATTTATAGACCAGAATATTTATAGACCATCATTGTGATTTTATCTCTCTTTTTGGCATCATTTCATTATTTCACTATTTGCCAGTTACCTATCATATGTTGGATCTTGCTGTTTCAATATTTGCATTTGCATGACTGCATTTACAAGAGAATAACAATATAAAGACATCTTTGGATTGGGAACCTATACATTCAGATGTTCCATCTTCAGACTTAACCCTTGCAGCTCAATCAAAGAAAGCATTTGAGCTGCATTTCTAAATCATATGGACTTACTTCTGCATAGCTAAAATTCTGAACGCTGGTACGCAGAGTCTGTGGACTCTCATACACTGTTTATTACATACAGTATTTCGCCTACTGTTATCAGAAGATTCACCTAGTCAGATAATTAAAAAGATACAGAAACATAAAACATGAGTTGTTAAAGTTTACAATTACCTTCCCTCACAGCTCCATTCTAAATGCACTGTCCTTGCTTTAACACGTAGTAAATCATCTACCTAAATGTATTTGCACCCAATCATTTTTTAAAGTCACAATCTTTGTAGTGTCAACTTGTCAAGGGTCAAAGGGAAGAACAGGCAAGATTCCCAAATCAATCTGCTTGTAGAAACTGTCTCATTTCATTTCAAATTACCTGCTGTGGCTGAAGCAGGCTATGGACAAACTGCCTTCCTCCATAAACCATGACAGCACAGGTCGAACTTATGTGATCATTCATAAGGGGCAAGTCATGCTGGGTCTGTCATTAACTACTTTTAAACTGCTGTGCAGGGTTAAGTGATCTTGCAGGGCAGCAGCAGATATAAATACTATTTGGACAGTTTAATGTCAGGCGACAACTCCTCTGGGATTAAAACCGTGTAACCCAATAGCAGTGTTATCAGTATAAGGATTAAGGTACTTTGGGACTGTTTCTTGCAGTCACAACTTTTCATGTGTTTTGCATGTTATTAAGGTACCAGGTGTACAACATAACATCCCTTAAGAGGCCCCCTACAATATTAACAGCAATGCTCACCATCTTCTCTGTAGGCATTCCCTTGTTGATTTAGTCTTGTCCTTGTGTAACTGCCCAATCCAGGCGAGGATATTGCTAATCAAAGAACATAAATATATTGTAGCATCCAAAAATACATAGGGCTGTATGATTCATGGACAAGAGAACACAGTTCAAAACTGACCCTCCATGAAGTCAGTCTGGGCAGGTACCACAAAAGTCCGTGTTAAGCAAAGTATTTCAACAGATGCCCACTTTCAAATGGGAGTGGATCTGTTAATTGAATCAGCTACATAGCTAGCCAACAGATCACTGCATGGCTTAATAAACTGTATAGGTAACTGTATAACAACTTACTTTGTGCTTCAGTCATTTCTCCTCTGGTCACCGTTATACTGATACACTCACATAAACAAGAAAGGTACTTGTTAATAATGAATAACAGACATCTTTTTCAACATCTGTAGACAGCAAAAGCAAGAGGACATCAGTTATACTGGTGAATTAAACTGGTCTCAGTATCAAAAATAAAAAGTTCTTCAAAGAATAAGTTACTTTTTCTAGATTCTATCTTCACCACCATATACTTACTTAATGATTTACAGACATAGGTCGTGGTATCCTCGATGCATTTGTCTTCAGTCATTAAGCAGCTGGGCACTTTTACAAGAACATGCAGGAAGAGTCCAGTACTCCAATTTGCTGAAGATGACAAACTCTTGCTCATCAGAAGATGCACTGCTCACTAGTATGACTTATATGCAAAATCATACATAAAACAGCATGCTAACACAAGGGAACTGATTTATCAGTGTCTCATAAAGCACAACTGCCAGTGGCACTAAGAAAGAAAGAAGTAAACCTTCATTTAACAAAATCCCAAACTTCAGAGCCACCATAACTTAATGCAGGAGGAAGGAAGGATCAAGAATACATATGCTTTTGAAAAAGAAGATATCAATACAGCTTGTTCAGAATTGAATGTCACTTTCTGAGGCACACACAATGACACTAGGCTTTGGAGGTCAGCTTTCCAGTAGGAAAGGTGAGGTGCAACGGTTCTTCTACAGATTGCCAGCCTCCTGGCATTACAGATCATCTCTTCATTTATACTTAGCTTTGCCCACTGATCACTTAGTGCTCTTACATAGCATCAGTCTTCTCACCAGCATTTTTAAAAGGACAGCAACATTTAGCCACATCCACCATCCCCTTCCTTGGCATCACTGGCTCGCAGGCCGCAGCTCCTTCCCTCCAGCTCCTCACTGAAACTTCTTGACTGTCTACTGAAAGAGAGCCAAAAGGATATTATCAATGCAGGAGGATGGGATTAAACAGCCAATCAAACTTTCTTTGTTCCTCTGCATACATCCCTCCATAAATGCACAGTGTGTATTCAGAAGCTATTCTATGATCCACAGATGTGGAAGACCCAGATCTCCCGGGTCCAGTTTAAATCCACAATGAAATGTGGAAACCTCATCTGTAAGAATAGAGTTCCCATCCCCACCCCTAGCACTCCAGGCCTGCCCACCCATTCACTGCAGGTAGGCTCCAATCCAAAATCCAAGACTTGCCCATACATCACTGTCCTGTATCTGAGGACTGGCCCTAGGCAACCTACTGCTCTGGACCAACCATCAGGTACCCAGCTTACGACAAATGCAACTACCCAATCTCACTTCTTCCTTTACCTCCTAGAGGGAATCACATAGAATTCTCAGTTCCGCAAATTCAAATCTAAAAACCACTCACCAAACGGTACCTGTACTCTGACCCATCTCCCAGATCAGACCCAGTTTGCCCCTTACGTACCAGCTTCTAATTACATTGCTTTGCACCCTCTGCACTTGTTCCTCCTCCCCCAGGCTCCCTGTCTCGCTGCCAAACTCCTCTCATTTTTAGCATAGACTCCCAGAAAGCTCACTTTAGTTGTCTTTACTCCCTCCTTGTGCCTTTGCCCACAGAGTATCCCCATTTCCAGCTCAGCTGCCCCAACAAGAGCAGTTGAGCTCTTGCTCTGCTCATTTTCAGCAGCCTAACCCACAGCTGGTCAAAGCCCCAAACATCAGCCATGGCCACAACACGTATGTGTGCAGGTGGAGTACTTGACCACTGTAGCTGGTCACCTGGGAGTTGTGATCCCAGGTATAGAAATATTATAGCTTCCCAAAGTTTGTAACTTTTTTAATTCAGACAAAATGTCCTAACAATGATGAAAAGACCAATCAATGACTTCCAAAATCTATCTATGAGAGTCTGTTAGTTCAGAAATGTCTCTCCTTGAAGTCAGCCTGGGCAGGTACCACCAAAGTCCATGTTAAGCAAGGTACTTCAGTAGATGCCCACTTCCAAAGATGGGAGTGGATCTGTTAATTGAATTTGCTACATAGCAGATTCATAAATATAAGAATGTCAAAATGGGCAAAACTACCTATTTTCCACTAATTTCACACCTGAAAAAAAATGCTTCCTGATGAAAATTTTTCAAGCAGCCAAGTAAAATTTCAGATTAGTGGCTTTAATTTAACAGATATTGGAAACTGAAAAGAAATGTATGACAACGTATGTTAACAATGTCACTCAAAATAGCTGGGTTCTGGCTGTGGCATCATATTTTAGCCTTTTTTGGAGAAGATAACATCTTTTTTGTGTTTATAAATCCACTATCACATAATGAATACTGACATGAAGTGAAATAATCCAAACTTACTCCTCTGATGAGGGTAATTTGCACAATTCAGAAAATAAATTTAACTTTACATTGGATTGGAACATTATACATTGTTAAGTTATAAATCTATTACAGAAAAAGGAAAGGACATGAGGGAAAAAACACTGATCTCTCTGTGTGTGAATCACAGACATGTACCACATAAGCAGCACAAATAACATGTTTCCGGCTATTTTGTCTACTTCATATTGGATAATCCAAAAAGACAAAACACTGTTAAGGGTGATTCTTCAATACTGCTCTGAACAATTATTTAATGTTAACAAAGGAAACGATATCAACATTTATAAGCACAAAGAACATGCTTTAGGGTTCACTCAGGTGTGTTTCAGGTAACTTCTATTTTTCTGCCCTGGAATCTTTGGACAATCTCCCAAATATGCATGCATTATACCTCTTCTACAATGATCCTCATGACAACAGCCACTGTTCTTTAGGCTGTAAGAGTGGAATAGTGCTTGCTTCAATCCATGTTAGCTAATAGTTTATTACGGGAACCAACTGCTCAGAAGCTACAAAGGCTCTGCTGCCCTTTGTTTTCAGTCTTGCTTTCTAGAACAGTAAAATACCCAATGTAAGTGTCAAGTACTACAATCAGAAAAGGGAAAATAGGTCCAACACTTCTGAGTTCATAAGTAACACATACTTATTACTAAAAAGGCCTATATCCCATAAACAGCTATATAAAAACAAACCATCTTGATTTTTTCCACTTTTTATCCTTTATATAGCATCACATAAGAAAATTCCTTTACCTTCCAGTTCCATGGTGGCTGGCTGTTGTATTTACAATTATTGTATTACAATTCTATTGATATCACTATAATACATATGCAGATCCTCAGAATGTTTCCTGGGAATTTTCTATATACACCGTTGAACACAGGAATTCAAACTAAATTGGTAGTCAAACAAGACAAACAGGTCACTCAGTCACCACTTTTTCCATCTGTCCAAGATTGAAGAGTCAGTAACAAAACTTCATAGTAAATACACAGTTTGACTTACCATCTCTTAAATGTATCCTTTCAGTGCTATTATTCACACATTTCAAATTAACAGTACAACAGTCTCTAAGGCTGAAACTTGCAAATTCCACCTAATAAAAAAAAAAACCAACACGTTGTAACCAATGGGAGTTTTGACTCAGATTTCAGGAATTTCAATGCATAGGAATACATATTAGATATTAAACAGCTTTTCAGGATGCATTGTTTTGTAAATGATAATACATTTGTTTTATTATTTCCATGCTAACACCACAGAAATTAGCTGAAACTATAAATCAATTTATACACAAAACTGTTTTCAACCTGTGGCACACAACTTACATGTATTACACAGCTAATCCATCACTGTAAAACGGTTAGAAAGCCAAAAGAGTAGATAGCTGGTACAAACCTTCAGGACAAAAAGGGTATAGTAATAAAAACCAAAAATGAAAGACAAAGTACAGAAACTTGCTTGTTTAAAGATGATATTTCTCAGAGAAAAAAAAAGAAAAATAATCTTTGACCCATTTGTAAGTTACATCTGTAACTACTTGAAACAAGTTCAAATGCCATCATGAAAGTAAAAGAAAATTAACAGAAAGACAAATCCTGGGTTACCTCCTACCTGGCTACAACAGCCGATTTGTTGGAAAAGGACTGAGCAGCTTCTTCACATCTCCCTTGCTACCAAACCTCAGTAGCAGAGGGAGGCTAAGGACAATTCGGACTTATCAGGATTCTTCACTAAGCAGGTTGGAAATCACACTTAAATATACTCTGCTAAGTGAGCTTCCACTTTTTCTTAATTTTTCTTTACCTTTACACATAGTGGTATCAAGAAAATAATGTACCAGATTCATCACATTCCTTTAACTGCTGTGGTTCATTTCGCAACTTCTTCACGATAGTGAAGCACATTTCCTTTCCCCTTACCTAAGGCAGGAAAACGTAACATCTAGAGCTGTTCAGCTTCTCCCCAGTTGCCTGAACAGAAATTTAGCTTGTTCTTTACAAGTAACCCTTTTCAGTTAAAAAGTAAGAAAACCAGAGTTGAAATGATAACTAGTAACCATTTACATTAAATATAGAATTAAATGGAATTATTTAAATACTAAAACACCAGAGTCACCACAAACTCAATTCAAAAGCATTACCTGAAAGTTATCATTTCTGCAATAAAATTTTCCCCTTGAACTGTAAGCTCCATGGAGTGCAAGAACAACATCTATCACCATGGTATGGAAAAGAAACAACCCTGATATTGTTGGGATACAATGATTAGCTTAGACTGCAGATACGTGACAGCATTACCTAGCTGGTGGAAATGACTGAAACAATCAGATCAGAACAATTGGGAGGAAAAAAAAAAAAAAATCCAAACCAAAACCAAACCTGGAAGAATCCTTGAATTGATAACAGTATGCTCTAAATTAGAGGAAAATTTGTGCAGATGCAAGCCGAGTTTACCCCGAAACAATGGGCTATGACTCCACTGAATAATAAACTATTACAGGAATTTTCACCACCCCTCCAGGAATGCCATCGAGTCTGTAGCTCCTGAGGGCTCATTCGTTGCCACATCTTTTCTTTAAGGAGGAACAATTACAGGATACAACAAGTTTCCAGCCTATCCATATGCAGATGTCAGCAAGCTATGTACCTTGTCAGTAAATGGGAACAAGTACAGTCAATTCGATAACACAGTATTCAATTACAATGAATATGTGAATTAAAAACAGATGGCACATGCTTGATTGAAAAATCAAGTTGCTTGGCAGCGAGGTGCAATATGAGGAAACGCCTGACATTAATTTTAGTAATAAAAATTATTCCCTGAAAAGAATACTGAAAGGCAACTTCATGGAAACTCCCAATTCACCCCGGTATTTCTTGGACAACATTTCTTACAGACTGGCTTAAATAAATAAATAAATAAATTCTAAAAAGCATCTTAACCATGACTGTTTTCCCATTTGATGACAGGGAAAACACATCTGTTGACTATTTTGTAAATCTGCATTAAGATTTTCATTCAGACTGCAGAAGGCTGAAGTTGATTATTTTCAAGGAATGAGCCAGGCTTTGTGCTCTCTCAAAAAATCCTTGGAAAGAAGATGCAATGGAAATATAGTACTCAGAGCCTCCGAAGTCAGCCAAGAGAAAGAGGAATAGGCGCACACAACCCTTCAGCTGGTCTTCAGCCCTCGGCACCTTCACCCCCTAGAATAAGGGCTCTGAAAGAAATGATGCTATTCCGCAGAGAAAACATAATTCTCGCAGCAATTGAAATTATTTCCTTCCCTGATCTCCAGCAGACAGCTGTTGGCACTCTACCCCTTGGGCCACCGGCGCCTGCCCCGTCTCCAAAGCCCCGTGGTGGTCGCTGCATCATCTGCTGCCAACCGAAACGTGACACAGACAGAAACCTTCTCTACCTGCAGCCGGCCCTGGCAGAGGAAAGGAGGGGCAAAACGACTTGAAAATTAGGGAAAAAAACCTCTTCTTTCCCCGCCGGGGAGGGCGGAAGGGCCGGGCTGCCGCCCCCCTCCCCCCGACTAACGACCGCTTCCCCGCTTCTTCTCCCGCCGCGGCACTTAGCGCCTCGTACAGGCCCTTCCAACCCTCCCGATCTCCATCCCAGATACCAGCATGCAAATGAGGATTAATTCCCCTAAACCTAGCACAGGGGCTCCCGCTTGGCAAGGGAGAGACAGGTAAATTCACCGCTGACATGTTTTTATTCAGCTGTTCTGGTTAAACCAAGTGACACCCCTGCTTAAACAAGCTTTAGAAAATAAAACCCACTGTCACAATAGGAAAAGCAAGTAAACACTACAAAACCGAAAACCAGCCAATTTTCCTTTGCTTACGATTTGCAAGACCATTGTTTATATCCTCATACTAAAGCCTTCCCTATTTAATAAACTGACTAACTTAAACCAATGCAGACCCATTCCGCGGCCTTATTTTTGTTTTGATGGGCTGGGCAGAACTGCAAATTACAGGTATGAATCACGCATTTCTTTTTATTGAAACAGACCTTGAACTTTCCAAAGGATGACACACCAAAAGATTAACTTTGAGGTAACTAAAAAAAAAATAATCCTTTAATTCAGTGTCTACATGGGGTAGCATGTAGACATGTAACATAGCAGAGATCAGCCATTTCAAGGAGATGGATCCTAAAAATATCAGGTTATGTAAATTAAAGCTTCAAAGCTACATGCTGCAACCAAAAAGAAATTTTCAAACACTGATGCAATTAGGGACAAGAAGTTAACCGGAATATGTTTCTTTAATCAGTTTAGCATGAGAGATGCTGAACTCTTGGCCCTTGTCTGTTTAGAGCCATTCAGAAGTCATCTAATTTATTTTTTTGTCTATAAAAAATTTTGAATTTCCACTAATTGGGATGTCATGCTGCTTTCATGACACATCAAACAAATATTTACTTCAGACACTCAATGATGTCTCAGAATCACCCCAGCTAACTCCCAGCCAACAAGGTATCTTCCCCACACTTTGCTGATTTTTGCTTTTAGCTCATACCACCCCTCAGCTGAATTTGCTTTAAACCCAGAGCTCCTCCGCTCCCCGGTGCTTCCTGTGCCGTGCCCTCCAGAGCCAACTCCCACAGTGAAAAAGTTAAATGATATAAAATCCCTATGATGCAGTCAAAGGGAAATACCAGGGCCAGCACCCTGCAAGCAAGCATTTTCTTCACATGGAACATGTATTATTTTGAGAAAAAAATTGTTACATGCACAGAAGTCTTAATTTAATTCAGAATTTAAATACAGAGCATTAGTCGACTGAAGCTAACAAAAGAAAAGATACTTTCTCTTCAAAGATAATCACAAGCTTGTACATAAGCCCATGAGAGAGGAAAAGAAGAAATCATCTTTCTCTGTGTGTTAAAGGTCGTAATAACGTTTGGACCAGCAGAGAAAGTAAAGACAAGAACTATTAGCAGACAATGATTCAGGGTAAGGAAGAGGTAAGTGAAGGGAAGCAGAAAGCAAGAAGCTACGTAGAGAAAGACTGAAGAAACTCTCAAATTCTACATTTGAAAACCTGCAAATTTACTACAAATGTATTAAATATGAAGAAAAAAAAGCAGAGTTTAAGGCAAATAAAAAAACAAGTTTTCAGGGATTCTTCTGGATGTCAAAGGTACCAATTAACAACCTAACTAATCATGCTTCTGTTAATAATTAATGTTTATGTCCAATAGGTGTTCCAATTTTTTTCCTTCTAAGTACCATAAGGTTTACTAAATATTTAGGCTCTAATTTGCCCCTTGCAACTCTCGACCTTGCCTGCAAAGAGATCAAAACCTTGAGAGTCAGAGCGAGAAAAATTCCAAACCAAATATTTTGATACCACTAAGTACTTTAAGATCTAAGTATCCTCCTCTCTGTTCCAATTTGAGACCATGTTGCTTCTATGTTATATTGAACTCAGTCCATACTAATTTAGGCTTGTTTCAATGACCTTTTTTGGTTTTTTTTCCCTCCTTTTCAGAACAATTCTGGAAGGAACTATCAACTTAAAAAGAAAAATCTTTGTGATGATTGAAAGGTCTATAACATTGGATATGCAAATTAACACTAAACAGACTTTGTAGATTCAGAAACACTTTATGAAATAATATTTATTCCTTTATGACATTTTCCCTGCACTGAAAAAAATTGTCAAAAATAGTTTTGGTGCAAATGACTTAGAGTTAGCAACCCTGAGAACTGTAAACTCATCCTGCAATGCAATCTGGTTTTAACTCTTATTTCACTCTTCAATTGAAACAGTCATCAAAAGATCAGATGCTTCTGAAAGAGCGTCCTGTGTTTTAACTGCATCTATTTTTATTAGAATCAATGAAATAAAAAAAATCTTAAATTAAGTTCAAACCAGCATTGCATTTCCACTATAAAGGGAACATTTTAAAGCTGGTAGGAAATGGGAGACACTAGCACCACCAGAACTTCACCAATTAGTATGTGGAGTATGTGAATATACATTTATCTTCAATTGCAGCTACTACTTTATGCTGTCACATCAAGCTTTATACGTTCAGTATATATTCACTGCATCTAGCATTCTGTACCCAACAATTACCTGTAATTTCATCATGTTTCATACAACCGTAGATGCTCAGTAAATCTTTTCATTTCAAGGAAGGAAAAGAAAGACTAAAAATATGAAGCAGGTGTCATTGAATATGTTTCTGAAGGAAAAAAAAGCATTGTGTTTTCTCACTCACTGAAATCTAATTTTGTGTGTAGGTGTCAGCCTAAGAGGAATGAGAAGGGAGGCAAGGTCTTGAGTTACTTTTCTGCAGCTATTTTGCATCCTTAGAGATGTTTATTACACAAAACATTCACCGTACTTGCTTTTACTTTTCAGGCTCTGTTTAGGATTCATTATACTATACTTACATCTTCACGGTTCCTGATGCTCCGCCACATTGCTATTTGCCACATCCACATATGTTTGACTCCTTTGGGCATTCCTGAGAACCCAGTAGGGAATTTCTTATTTAAGCAAATCCTTCTAATGTAGCCAAATCTTCCATGAGTAGCTTTGAAGGTCTGCCTTATAACGTGCAGACATAAAAGAGCACAGTAACCGTTGATTGACAGGCAGCTTGAAGGAAGTGAGAACGAAAGAAAGAAAGAGAAAATATATTAATAATACTTTGCCTATTGTGGAGTAGTAATAGTTTTTCCCCAGGTACCCTCAGCCAGAAAATGCCACTGGACTGTCATTACCCATCCTTATTACTGCTGACATTATTGTTCACATTACTAAATAATAACTTCACATTTATTATGCACACTACCAAAATACCTATTGCAAGATAGTGCAAGAAGCACAATTTGAAACACAGAAGTTTATTTCACAGGAAAGCCCATTTTCCACCCATTCTCTTCAGTTTTAAGCCATTTACTTTTAAATGCTGAGGACTAAATGAGTCTATGTTTTATTTTTAACACTCTCACACAATATTTCCAGTAGATGTGTTCTTCATATACTATGGTAATCAAGTGCTTCATTGCAGATGCCTTTTTGACAGACATTTTTTCCATTTCCTTTAAAAAAAGTAAGCAGTGTAACAGTGTTTGATAACCATTCACTGAAGCTGCAACTTGAATTAAAAACAACAACATTCATTTAAAGCTAAATGCCATCTGTCCTTCACAAGGCTATTCTCTGGGACAAGGAAACAATTGAAATAGGAAGAGGCTTTTCCAAACACATCCCTTCTCTTCTAGACATGCAGGAGTACTCTTGCAAAAGGGAGGAACAGCACGAAGCAGAAAAAGACTATGTCCCATGCTCCTTCTACTCTGGCAAATAAAGCTGGGCAGCTCTATATTAGAAAAATAGTTGGAGAATCACCAGGTAGCATCAGGGAAGAGGTCCCTTAGTTTTATTCCCCTGTAAATGTTCAATTTTAGAATTATATTATGCAGCCACTAAAAATGAGCAGCCAAAAGAATAGCAGAATTAACTGCATATATTTTGACCCTTTCTGCATTCTTTCAAAATATTCTTCCTCTTTGAAACCAAGGTGCCCCTTCACATGTCCACGACCTCCCTGCATTTGGGGAAAAGTTCGATGCCAGGAAGTGGCACAATCCAGGGGCAAAAGAGGCTCTTCTGCAACGGGACTGCCACTGCCCGGGGGTCTTGGGGAGATCATCAGGACACCAGACTTGTAACACAGACTGAAAACAGTAACACATTTCAGAGGTGGCACATTGAAAGAACAAACAGCCGTAGCTTTAGTTCACGTTAAGTGAACCTGACTGTAGCTGACTGTAGCTAATTCCATTATATTCCTAGTGGCAATAAAGCTACTGAAGTTTAACCAGCGTTGCTGGTTAATGAAATTCTAGAGATTTATCTGTTAAGACCACAAAAATAATTTAAAGGATTTGTTTCTCATAAGTAAATTGCTACGCTGCCCTCAAACAGCAAAATTAAGGTAAAATTACAGTCTTCTTTCAATTAAGTAACATTAAACACTCTTACTTCCTCCCCTTTTAGCAAAAATAGAATGCCTCATGCTAATAGATCTCATTGCTGAAATTGAGAGCAAAGCAGCTGGACAAAATAATGAGTTGAGAAACATATTCCCTTCTCCCAGGTCCCTCACACAAGCCTATGCACGGCTGTGAGCCCAGCCCCTTTCCCCCCCCCTTCAGTTTCTATAAATAAGAAAGAAGAATATATGGCTGTTAATACCTTGTATAAAGCACATTTCTTTCAATCAATGCTTTTATCAATGGACAATCCCACGAGGTACAGAAATTTCAAAATTTCTATATGGCACAACTGTTTTACTTACAAACTCTTACACTAACTACCAAATCTACTTTGCTCAAAACAGTTAAGACCTTGGGTCAAGGAGACAGTGGCATTAGCACTCAACAGAAAATGTGCTTCTCTACACTAAAATAGCCACTTAAGCAAGAATGTGGAAATGATTTATCTTGCAATGTTTGAAGTTGGATCTTCACCTCAGCTATGTCATGACTGCACAATCAGTCAGAGAAAGACTGTTACACTTTCATACAAAGAAAAGGATATTCAACTCTTCACTATGAGTATCTAACAAGTAATATTACCTTTCAGAAAATAAGAAAAAGCATAAATATTAGCTAGTGGAAACATGCACATTTATAACATTGGACTTAGAGACCTTCAGTGTTCCACTCCCCAAATACAAATCTGTGTTTAATAATAGAAAGGTAATGCAATTTCACTGAATGCTGCTTTATTTAAATAAAACTGTATTTGTAATCCTAAATATTGCAGTGCTATAATTGTGTAAGATAATCAGAAAAACATCAAACTGAAAACTTAAATTGAAGATTATCAGTAAAGTCTTGTAAATTAAATCAGACTTTGAGGCAAGAAAACAGCCACGTAAGTTTGACTTGGGATTCAGTGATGCTGTTTATGTATTCACTATCCTTTAACACACAACCGAAAGGCAATTTTAAAAGCAAAAGACCATAAAGGCTTTCCAATTGCACACACTCAATACTCATAATGCTTATATATTCACCGAACAATCTGCAGGATCAGACCCCACAGAATAGCCAGATGGTATTCCAGAGATATAACAAGTCCAGTAAGATCACAAAATTATGCACCTGTAAGATTATTTTTTTTAACCAATGTATTTATTTTCCAGAGATCTAATTACCTTTAGAAATCCCCTTGTTTAAGAAATAAATTAAGATGCTAATGTAAAAATTAAGTAGTTGACATAACCATGGGCACAAATGCTTCTATGTACTGGAATTGAGAAAGCTGCCAACCTGCAGAGAATCTGGCTCCGCAATCTGTTTTGCCTCTATAATTTTTATCAACGTAGTGTCTAAATAAAACTCAACCATTGTACACTTAAAGAATTAGAAAGTGCATGTTTCTCATATCTACAGATGTTCTCTCAGCAAGAATATCAGAATTTGAATTAATAATTGAGGAATTAGGGCATTTTAGCCAAAAAAGTATGATCATTTTTCTTCTCTTGATCTGTTAAAACTATGTATGCTCTCAAAAACAGTGAAATTCAGATGGTCTTTAGTTGTCCAATATTTCAAGGTTTGAATCATTATTCAGAAAAGTGGCAACATAATAATTAATACAGCATGATGATAGCCATTTTCCTAATCTGTACATACAAAAGGCTGGGTACCATACATTCTGCACTTGAACTGCACTATTTTGAGAACTCACGGTATTCTTTATTTTAATAATATATTTATGAAAAGAGAGGTCTAGACATTATAAATAAGGATGGCACGGGATTTCTTCTTGTCAGAAGTGAAAAATCATCAAGCAGCGATACTCAACTTCCAAAAGGTCAACTGCAAATTAAACACTCTGCCATTTCTTCACTTGTATGTGAATTTAGCAAAAAGACAGTGTAATCTGTTAGAAAGAACAGGCATTATAATGGAAATAATCCTTTCCTAGCATACTATACATAATTATGTATGTTTATATCACTTACAGTGATGTCACATAAATTAAATTATTCATGTTTATGTTTTGAAGAGAGTATCTAAAACCATAAATATTGCTTTTAAAGTGAGTATATCAGAGAAAGTACTAACGGCACGACATGGAGGGAGATGAATGCATGGGCCAGAGGCAACTCCATTCTGAAGGCATAGAAAATATGCCAGCAGACTTGACCTCCTGACCTGAAGTTCTAGATAGAGTACAACAAAAGAAAAGGAACAATCAGCAATTAAACTAATGGAAAAACACGTTGAATATGAATGTAAATCAAGTTTGCCACAGAAAAACACTAGTCCTGTCCCGCCAGTGCCCCCACGCACACCTGGGCCAGGGTAAGTATTTTGGTAGGCCACAAAGAATGGGATGAATAGTACGATTTATGCAAAAAATGAGCCGCCTTTGTTTTTTTTGCTGGCGAGAAGGGATGGCAGAAGGTAGGCTGGCTTCCTTCACTAATACCGCCACCTTACAGCATGCAAAACGCAGCCTCAGAACACAAAACCACTGACAGTGCAAAAGCCTAAATAAAATCCCTCACACTGTTACTTCTTTCATCACAAAAAGGTGAAATAAAAAATACCATTTCTTACCAAGCTTATCTACAGTACTCTCACACTCTGCACATAAGGTAGTGCTTATGACAGACTGAAAAGTGTATACATGATTGTATGTGACACACTGCATTAGCTCAAAACAAATTTTTAAATCAAACTAAACTATAACATCTTTCCTGTCCTCAATCTACAATATGAGAAGGTTATTCCCATTTACCTTAAAATAGATAACTCCTCAACTTAATCTAAGTTCATTTGGTTTAATTCAAAATTACAGTTTGTGGAAGTTTTATTAAAATGGTTAAAAAAACCAAACAACTGTATATACAATTGACATAATCATGACCTTTATTCAGTGAGAAAAGACTGTGCAAGCATTTAATTCATTATCTGACAGTGCTAAAGCCTAAATAAAATGCCTCACGCCGTTACTTCTTTCTTCACAAAAAAAGGCGAAATAAAAAAATACCATTTCTTACCAAGTTAGAGTCACACTTCTCAAAACTACTGTTCAGTATTGCCTGCAGTTTGACAGTGGTTCATAAATGCAATACTATCAATTTAACATGTAAACTTAAACTAATTTCTGGCTGCAGGTACTACTAGAAGGGGAAGGTGCCTTTTATATATATCCTCCTACAGATGTTTAGGAAAGTCAAATGTTTACTAGAATGAAATATCCTGCTATTGCAAATAAAAAAAAAAAGGTTGTGAGGGGCAACAGAACCAGCAAATCACATCCTTCTGGGACTTCCATATATGTATCCAGACAACTTGCTTATACTGCAGCACATTCGATTAAATAGCCTTCAAAAGGAGTAGATGTCTGACGGATTATTGCATTATAACTGGATAATTTGCAGCACTAGGTCATCTATAGGAATATGGAACTTGCAACATCAGATAAACTAGCTATTGTATCTGGTCACATAACTAGCCTGAGGCAATGCAATTCCTGATGCTTCAATGGGAGTTGTAAAAAGTCCAGTCCATCTTCATTGCCTTTAATATTATTCCAACTGATACACTATCCTATAATTAATAGCATATAGTTTGCCTTCTAAAATGTTACCCCAAAACCTCTGAAGATCTCGTTGTCAGGAGCTTTTGATTGCAAAGCTGATCACTCAGGCTGACATCTTCATTAACTACATTTGACACTGTCATTCTTTAGATTCTTTCTATGCACAAATGTACTTGAAAATAAATATATACAGAGCTTATTCAAAAAACCCTGCTCACTTCTAAAAAGAATGCTAATGAAAAACACATTGTCTTAACTATAAAAAAAAAAGGGGGGGGTGGTGGTGTTTTCTTTGGAAATCGCTGGTACTCCCAAAGATGACTGAGTTTCAATAGGAATGTATCCTTTGTGTCAGGGGAACACTCCTGCTGATTTTCAAGAAAATCTACCTAAATTCAACCATGTAATATAAAATTTCTGAGAAACTGTAGTCAGCCCTATTCTTCCAGTATGATAGAATACGTGCCTCCTGCCCTACCAAGAGGGGTAAAACCAAGCTATCCATGTAAAGGCCAGTTACAACAGCTCTGTATCATGACAGCAGTAAGACATCCAGATTGCAAGCAAATACCAGTCCTCTGCATCTCTTCCAGAAGAAAATCTATACACAGAAAAAAAAAGGAAACAGCACAGAGGGATAAGGAGTCTAGTGGAATAGGACGGAAGAACAGAACCTGTGTCTGGGTGCAGAAACTGGTCATGCAAGGAACGCAGGAACAGAAGTAACAAGATTAGGACAGAAGAAGAAGAAAGGTACACATAAAAGGCGATGGAATTAGCAAAGTGGGAATCAAGAGAGAGGAGAGGCAGATCTCTCTAAAGCAGGGAGATCTGAATGAGACAACTGTGGTATTTGCTTAACGAGTTAAGAACTGCACTAAGACAGGCAGGATTGGAACAAGGTAGAAGGAACGAGGGTCAAGTCCAAAATAACAAGTAAGAGTCTGTCTGCTAGAGTTACTGCTCCCTGGTCCACAGTAAAGACCAAAATAACCAAGAACACCATTATTTAGATATCAGCATCTACCCATGAAAATAACTAACAAAGATGTTTTCTCCACTGGTCCTGTTCCACAGGGGCTGACAACCAGCCACTGCCATCAGTTACTCTGCTGGCTCCAATGACAATGGTCCTTGTCATCCAAGGGCTTCAAGATCTGCTGCTAACCTAGAAGAACATCAATAGGAAGCCCACCTTGCAGCATTTTGCCTGTTTTCTCAGCTTGCTATCTTAAAAAAACCCAAAACCTAACCAGGAAAAACATATACAGAAAAAGTGTACAATTTGAAGCCATAAATTTGTCCCCAAGGCTAGTTGTTAAATATTTTCTGACAAACTCCCTAAATTCAGTAACTCCAGACTGACATGCATGAATAAAGGGCTGGCTTTCCACGTTATCAGACCAAAAAGTTTCATAAAAATTAATAATTGCAGTGTTCAACAATAATATGGTTTTGCATCTCAGAGGATAGTATCCTCTAACATTTTAGTGGAGCATTACTCCAGTACCTACACCCTTTAAAAAAATGTAACATCTCTCTATTGCAACATCTCAGGGAACCAGCCATTTTTACAGAAATTTTTAGTGCATTTACATTATGTATACTTGACAAACTAAATACACACACAGTTATGTGCTGAAGACCACTTAAGAGCATGAAAAAATACATCTGTAAGCACAAAGCAAAAAAGACTTACTGCTTATAAAAGACAGAAAAGTTGAGGATGAAAATATTGAGTTAGTCCAAACAACACCCACTGATAAAACCCAAGGACTGTGATGAAATCAAGTCTAACAAACAAAAGAAGTGTAGGGCACAGAAATGAAAGGCCTATAGCTGGTATGCCAGGAAAATGCTGACCTCAGTCAAAAGCCATTAATTAGAATCCTACAATAGGTGTCCAAAAAGTATGAAACTTCCCATTATCATTGATAACCCTATCACCACATGGAAACCCAGGATTCGCTCTAACATTATTTAGTATTACTGCCCTGATCCTGAGAAACAGCCAGACCAGACCCACCAAAGACCCAAATTACATCACTGTAATATCCAGCTTTGATTAAGCCTTGAAAAACATCTGGAATACAAAACTTATGTTCCTGCTGTCATCCATTCACTATATACAATTTAATCCCCATCCTTTTTAATCATTTTTGCTTTCTGTTAAAAAAAAAATAAAAATCTGGCTCAACCAGTCAAGACAATCTTTTGCAACAACTGAGCCCGTGACCAGAACAGCAGCTAACAGCAATGCCTGAAACAGCCTAATGCTGTTACAACTTATCAACAGGCTGATAAGATAATGCTCTGTGCCTGCCTTTCTCCAGCAGAAAGATTTCAAGTTAAAGTCTGAACCAAAAGCAGAAGCGGCATTCTCCCTGCTTTGCTTTTTTTCTTTTCTCCTGCGTGAGCTCTGAACAAGAGCAGCTTCAAGGCAGGTCATTTAAGCTAACTTTGAGGAAGCAGAGGGAAAAAGCAATTACCATCTCCCGAATTGTATAAATGAGTGTCAGATAGATGTTTCCTTATGGTAACCCTCCACAGTTAACAAGAAAAGAAAGAAGTTAGTAAGATATAAAGACGCAAACGGGATTTTATTTCAAAATGCTTTCACTGTCTTTGTTCTTAATCTTCACTAAAAGACTAAGGAAGACTTGTCATGGAAAATGCCTGCAAATTTAAAGCAGACTCAAGTGTCCAAGCTAGACATCTGAAACAATATTTAACTGCTTAACACTCCATAGTGACAGGATTCCCAACCACGTCTTGAATTCTCTTGCCCATTTGTTCCATTAAACAATGCACCTTCAGACACCCCATTGTACTGCTTCCTAGAGACAAATACTGTCTCCTCAGCACAAAATCTGTCGTTGCTGTTTGGCACAGACCAATCGTCAAACAAAACTATAGAGAATCACAGAATTGTTGATGTTGGAAAGGACCTCTTGAGGTCATCTTGTCCAAATCCCCTGCTCAAGCCAGGTCAGCTAGAGCAGGCTGCCCAGGACCATGTCCAGTTGGGCTTTAAGTATCTCCACACATGGAGACTCCGCAACCTCTCTGGCAAAATGTTTTCTTGTGCTCAGATGGAATTTCATATGCTATAATTTGTGCCCATTGCCTCTTGTCCTGTCAGTGGGCACTACTGCAAAGAGCCTGCCTCCTTCATCTTCCCACTAGGCATTTGTACACCTTGATGAGATCACTCTGAGCCTTGTCTTCTCCTGGCTGAACACTCCCAGCTCTCAGTGTCTCCTAAATGAAAGAGACTCCAGGTCCTAAATCAAGTCTTTGTGCCTCTGTCTATTTCTTGTACTGTGGGGCCCAGGATGTGGCCTCACCAGTGCTGAGTAAATTAGAAGGACACCTTCCTCGACTGCTGGCAATGCTCTCCCTGATACAATGAATCCCAAGATACTGTTAGCCTTTTTGGCCATGAGGCCAGCATGTTGTCCACCAGGACCCCAAAGTCCATCTCAGCAAAGCTGCTTTTCAGCCAGCTGGCCCCCCGCATGCAGTGACGCATAGAGTTATTCCTCCCCAGATGCAGGACTGAACATTTCACTTTGCTGAACTTCACGAGATTCCTATCAGCCCACTTCTTCAGCCTGCTAAACTCTAGGCATGGCAGCTCGCAGGTTTTGTTTCGTATTAGTATGTTAAGGAAAAAAAGTAAAAAACATTCTTTTGCCATAACTTTGCTAGCATGTGCAGAAACTGCATAGCACTTGAGCCTCACTAAGAATTTACCATGTTTTTTTCCGCTGGAGAAAATAAATCATTGTTTCCACTTTCCATCCTTCAGACAACTTGACATGAAGTTGCAAAAATAAATGGCTCTGATATCAAATTAGTCAGGTCCTATCAAACCAGTCAGCTTTATAAAGTAAGCTTTATAAAGTAAGTCTTCTTGTTTGTAGAGGAAAACAAGTTAATTAAATCTTTCTAACCAACTATTAACTTACTGTTCCATGTATCTTTAGATCTTTGCATACCTTAGTCACTTCTCATTGTACACAAGATCCATTTATACAGTATTAGCATATTGTTTTCCTAGAATACGTTTTAAGGACTTACTATATGGTAACTGCTGTTTCACTCTGAGTTTACATAGCTCTGAAATAATATGTGCATACTCTAAACTTACCAACTTACAAACAGATGACCTTTTGATGAAGCATATTCTCAAAGAGGCACATGCACACTTCCAATCGAACTCCCTGATTCAGGTGCTCACCCAGGCTGTGGCCTTACGGGAGTAGCATCCGTTATCGAGTAAACAACCTGCTCTTCGAAAGAACATGTGGTCAGGTCCTGGGCTAAAAAAAAAAAAAAAAAGAAATTAAAAAGAAAGTCTAACAACCTATTTCCTATTTTAACTCCTTTACAGGATAAAAAAAAAAATCATCTGATAAAGATAACCAGTTTTGAAGATGTAAGTTCTTACAAAAAAGAACAAATCTCCATACATTACCTTCACTGCACATGTTAAGAGTTTGCTCTGCTACACAGGCCTCTCCGGTGAGCACAATTCAGATTGATAGTGCTGAAACCTTGAGAAAGTCCTAAACTAGAAGGTAATGCCATCATTTAAGAATGACAGACGATTCCCTATGGTTAAAGAAAATTGCTGAGCACTGCAATTCAAAAAGCTCTGCTGAAGTTGGATGGAGCAACAGGGTCTTCCCACTAGGAAACAGCCACAACATGTATGTGCCTTCTGCAATATGCTTTGCTTTTCATACAGGCCACCAAGAAATTTGAGCCTTCCTATATTTCACCATCGTGCATTACAAGCCTGCAGATACTCATAAAAGTAAGTGGAAAATGAATGACGTGAAAATTTGTGATTTTCTAGATTCAAAATTATAAGCAGCTACTGCTAATTTTGAATGCCTCGCTGCTGTGTATTCAAAAATCAAAACAGAGCATTACAGTGTATCTTAACTCTTAAAGAGTCATACACCCCCCCTACTTTGCATCTTTTCCCAACTCCTTGCCACGCATCATTTCTGTAACAATATCTATACTGAGAAAGAACTCAATGTTATTTCTAGATTTTGAAAACTGACAATTTACAATACATTTTCTAATCTTTTGATTTTGTTCACTGATGGGAGAAGGGGGATCCTCTGTTTTATTTGTGTCCTTTCTGGCGGAGAAATAATAAAAAAAGAACAGCTCTTTGAGAAGCTTGTGTCAGCTTCATTGTCAGGACAAAGGTCACTGCATTCCTATTCATGATGACCTACAACTGTACCCATTTAAAGACTTCATTATGCTATATTAGAGGGACCTCTTTCTCAGAGGTTTTAATTTAGCTTCATTGTGAGAACAACAAAACATGCAAGCATCAGAATACAGTGTTAAAAATAGTAAAAACTGATTATTTTAGCTACCAGCAGTCTCATTCCATTTGCGATCCACTCTTAAGATGACATGTGAAGTATGATTTCCAGAACCATGTAAAACAACGTATGATACTACTTTTACTCTGAAGTGCCTCTCTAAACATGAAAATAAATAAATAATCAAATTTAGTGTACCTACACAAAAATGATAGCAATCTCTCAAAAAATCCAAGTTCCAACATCTTGAGAGAAGCAATTGGTTTAACCCTCATCTCCCCAGACCGGTATTACAGAAGTAAACCTGGGAACAATTTTTAATTTATAATGCTTAGGAAAAACTTTTAAATCACCTACACATACACACTTACTATACATACTTGTACGTATATATTTTTTTATATATATACTTATACACTTACATATATACTTACATGTATATTTATATATACTTACTATACATACTTAACCCTACACTAAGATCACCAAGTGCACATGTTAAGTTACAGGGTTTGATGGACCAAATACACAAACTGCTTCATGATATAATTTGACCTAGCTTTCTAAAACTGACAAATTTTTTAAGCTAAAGAGGGTGAATATTTTTAGTGACACATCCCTGTTGATTACTGTTGAGCAACCCTCTGGACTAAAGCTAGTGAGACCTGAGATAGGAGAATTTTGGCACAGATATCTGAATTTCATTTTCACAAAGTGAATGGCAGGACCTCAAAAAAACCCTAGGTAGGCGTTCTAAGAAATGGAGCTTACTGCGCTGCGTCTCACACTTCCAAATCATTCACCACAGCCCAGCTGCAAAAGGAAGACCCCGTTCTCTCTACCAAGACTGCATGATTGCCTGTCTCCCCTTAAGACATGATTGGGCAATGAGCTTCTATGAGTAAATGTGATACCACCAACTTCACCAAATTCCAAGCTGATAGATAACACAATATAAATGCCCTCTTCAACTGCATAAGCAGTTAGTCTCATTTAACCTTATTAGTCTTGTTTCCCGCTATTACCAAGCACTTTCTAAGATAATATATTTTCCATTCTAGAGATCCATTTTATTTATTTAAGAGATATGAAGATCCATAGGCATATTTTACCCACAATAATTTAAAGCATCTCAGCAAAACATGCAAGATGTTTTATTACACATCTATATATTTTCCCATTACAGGAAAGCAAATTAAAGTGATTCTAAACCTCGTCACTCGTGGAGTTGTATATGGATTTCTTTGTAAATTCTACTCTTCAAAATAGGTGTCAGCCTTGTTTAATTCCCACTCATCTCAGAACGTAAGGACATCCAAAAAACCCACCTGTGAGCATTTTCCCCTCCAGAAAAAGCTATTCAGAATCTTCGAGCACACTGAACCATCCTTACCATCACCAGTATAATTTCTCGCCATACATCGGCATCCGCACACATCATGCCCCAGTCAAGACTCTAACCTCCTATCATGGGAACAGAGTACAAGCAGAGAGAGAACACACTGCAAGGAGGAACTGTGGGATTAAAAACAACGAGACTTCTAGCCTTTGAGGAAAACCAAAATAAAATCTCTTTTGCCAACAGCAGAAACTAAAGGTTCCTTTTGAACAAGAACACAGGGAATATTATGAATGGTAATAATTTAGCTTTAGATAGAACAGGTTTTTGCATCGAAGGTGGCACATGTGCTACTACAGAGTATCTGACGCTTGCTGCAGATCCTGCACATTATGTATTATATGCCTCATTAGTTCACAAAATTTGATATCTGAAGCACTAAATAAGACACTCTTTAAAATACATTTTAAGGTAAGATAGAGTATAATAAAAAAACCAAAGAAATATATTCTTAAATTAGTTCTTAATTCTTTCTTCATTGTGAGTCTGGCTAGATATTTTATCAAATTTCACACCAAGTCTCCAAGTACACAGACAGCTTTCTAGTACACAGCATCATGCCATTACTTCAGACAGCCTTAGGTTTAAAATTACCAAATCCACTGGAAATCTAATAAGAACAAAACACTGAAAAGTATCGCTATGAAAATATAATAGTATGCTATATACAAAAATTTACATTACTATAAAGATTATGAATCAAGCATTATAATTTAAAAAATACAAGAACTAAATCTTCATTTTAATCCTCAATTCACCCCATCTTGTCTGTCCATTATGACAGGCAGATTACATGATGACACTATTTTTTCCAAGCAACACTGCCTTGCTGTTTGTATCCACAACAACTAGGATAAGAACACTCAGGGAATGAAGCAGGACTATGCTTAATGAAGCTGCTGTCGGTAGAACCTGGTTTCACTTATTGCAGATGCCAGATTTACAGTGAGCTCAAGAAAAGGGAAAAGACAACCTGGTTGCTGAGGCTCCTGAACATCACCTTAGAGAATTAAATTACCCCTAGACTCTGGCTTCAGCTTCTACTCAATTCTAGACAATCAGCTATTCCACATTTACTAACCTGGTAACTGTTCTTCAATTCCCCTCCACACAGACACAGTTTGAAACAGCAGGTGTCTTATACCAAGGAACTCAACTTCAGCCAGTGTCAAAGAAATGAAATTCCAGTACCTGTCCCTCCAGGTCATAGGTATCACACTGAAGCTGGGCATTCAAAAGCAAATTTTTAGCATCAGTATCTATGAAATCCCTAAGATTACAGTATCAGTATAAAGATATGAAAAAAAAAAAGTTTATTTGCTTTTGTAACGTAGCAAGTCATTACTGTCTATGACAAAAACATTTATTTGAAATAAATCTGCGTTTTAATTGCAAGTGAAAAGGGGGATGGCAAGAAATATGCTTTGAACAACATGGATAACAAGGTGCATCCTAGCTATTCATCTGGTAAACAGGGTATATAACCTGTGTTCCAAATGCTGTGCACAATACTAAAGTGTTTGTACAATAGAAAAATAAAATTGCACATCACCTTAGAATAATAGTAAAAATGAAGACTCTACAGTTCACGTAAGGGGCCAGAAAAAAAATTCCAGTCTGAGAATATGCAACATACACATAATGTAGGACACATAAGAAAAAATTGCCACTTGGAATAATATACCAAACAATTCTAATAGCCTGATCTGTTATCCAGGAGGGGTCATCTTTGGAGATACAGCCACCAAACTTTCAAATCGGAACGTAAAAGCACTTTGAAAAACTCTTAATTGATTATTTTCAGGTTTTGAGGAACAGCCATTAAACGAGGGACACCCATCAACCTAAAAACCTAGCTTGGGAGAGGGGTGATTCTGATTTGTTTTTAAAGAAGAAAAGGCCTGCGGAACAAGAAAATTTTCTTCCTTAATCTTATTTTAGGAAATACGTGAGCAATTTTTGCAGAAGTTTCCCAGAGAAAGATAGTGTGAGACAGACAGAGCCTGGAAAATTCCAGCCCAAATGGTTAAAGCCAGTAGTCAGCAGGGACTGAAAACAGAATCTTCCATTTTAAAGTGACTTGACTCTCTTCAACATATACAATAAACAACAGCGAGGTAGTAACTTACACGTTCTCACATGTATCTTCTCAGATATAACAAGCATTACAACAGTTAAAACTGCAACTTCACATGATCAACCCTGACTTCTAGTTGGTGGGAAAAAAAGCAGACGCATAATTCAGACAAACACACTGTATTCATACATAATATTGGGGGCAAGAGGGGAGACCAAACAATTGAAACAACAAGCAACCACTAATGGAATACATCGAATTATTCCAGTATCTTCTCAAGGTCTCTGTGAGGCATCAGGCTGTTTTTCTTCATCAGTAGTCCATAAACCTGAAATTATGATCTTCCTTCACACCATCGTATTTTTTAGCTTTTTTTCATTCCCCTTTAATTTCACTAATGTCTTACTTTAAAATTTCACAACTACCCACAAGTTTCTGTCCAATTTAAATAATTCAGGAACTACTACAGACTTTAGCTTGCTCTTCTAGATCATCTGCAGGCAGGTCAGACACACACTTCTAGCAGCCTGGAGTATACAGACACATTCACAATTCAGGGTACCACAACACACTTGTTCCAGAGCAAAAACATGTCATTTAAGCTACTGTAATAAAGAGTGTAACAGTTTATGTAGAATTTTCTGTCACCATGTATATGAATTCTTCTTTATGGTCCTGCTAGCGGTAGGAAACAGGTTATCATTCCCCTACAGTAATTCCTCCAAAAGCAACAAAAACTAACCCAGGAACTAAAGCAGGAAAAAAAAAATCAAGGGGCATTTTGCTTTCCTTTTTCCTTCCCTTACCACCTCATCCCTAAGTAAAGCTTTAGTCCATGTGGGTTCTATGTAGTTCCTTCTAACACCTAGCAGGCAAAGGCATACCCTGATTTCTATACATTTTACCCTACCCTTTATCCTCCATTATTTAAATAAAAATAAATTTGAACTCCATATTAAATTACAAAAAGGTCTCCTATTCTATTCAGAAACAGTTTTGGATGACTGCTAAGGCATGGAAATAAATACATAAATCCAATAATCTTTCCCTCAGATTTTCTGAAACGATTCCTAGCAATGTTCCAAATACGAAAGGTTTTGCGTATTTCGTATTTACTTTGGGAAGTTTTTGTCCTTATTTGCTTGTCAGCATGCCAAAGATTTTTCCCTTGTCTGTGTCATTGCCTTGATTAAAATTGCTGTCTTCTGTTCTTCAATAGTCTACTTTTCAACCATTCTGAGACCTTCAGCACCACTACTCTTATGTTCATGTACAAAGTTGGAAGAAAAACTACAGATGAAGGAAGTCCACAAACTATCTTCAGATTACCTAGAACGCTCCTAACTACTTTGCTATAACACTATTTTTACTAGGCTTTCCTTATAATGTAGAAGTTAGAGCAGGAAAAAAAAAAGAACCAACCAAAGAAACCAGATAGAGGACTTTCTAAAATCTTTACTTTGAACAAAATTGTATTATATATGTGTCATTCTGAATTTCCAGCAATTACAATATGTCTTTGAAGTTAACAATATGTAATTTGTATATTTTAAACCAAAGTCATATATAAAACCCCACAGATTTAAAAAGATGAGGCTGTACAAACAGTTTAACTTAAGGAAATGTGTTAGTTTTCTGCTCTGGAAACTAAATGTAGGAGATAGAGCCCTGATTTCTAAGGTATTGCATCCAGATTATGCGACTCAAGAAGAAACTGACAGAAGAAAGCAAGCTGAAAACATGCCAGTAAGTTATATTATTCCTTCTCAAAATTTAGTTCTCATAATATCTCCCTAATAGGTTCTCAAAAGTGTGACTGGATAATAGAAGTGATATCTTTATGATTTTGTGAATAATGGGTTTTATTAGTATTAAGTTAAAGCAAATAGCCAGAAAAATACATACGCAACTCCTACTACACACAATATAAAGAATGTAAATTATAACCCCTGTAAAACAAAACAAAAGCCAACACAGTGGTTATGGACTATTCCATCCCTGATAACAGGCCAGGTTCTGCGTTCAGAGAACAGTTGTTGTTTGCTTATTTAAACTGAAATAGGGTGAAATACATAATCAAGCATAAAGAAAAAGTTAATGGAGTTACATGGATTCTATGAGAACAAACTCTAGATTAGTAAGGCAAAAAAAAAAAGAAAAGATAGTACACCTAGGAAAAGAGATTAACAAATGGGCTCAGGTTTCAATTTTTAGTGGTGAGGGACAACGGGAAAAATTACCCAGGATTTTTGTAACAATTCATTTAATAATACACCGCTTTCATAACAGAAGTGTTTTACACTTGCACAATGTTAATAACTTTATTATACATGGAAGCCTGTAATAGGCTGATTACACAATAAGACTGCAAACAACCACTGGTACTTTCCTGACACCAGAAAAGTACGTAAGACTGAAACATCACCAAGAGTACATAAAAAACCATCAGCATAAACATCACCAAAATTACATTAAAAAACTAATCAAAAAATACATTTGAAAAAAGTGGTTTAGAGCAGTGCCACTGCCTTTCAGCAGCTTTGAATGGCCACCAGTATTTCTAGCAGGTTTCCGTGGCTCCACAGGCATTAATCAGGATTCACATATAACAAATAATGTACCACAAAATATACATAAAGTAAGGCAATAATTCCAAAGAAAAGTTCTGTTGATATTAACAAGCCACTCAAGTTCTACTTTTGTAGTTGATGCAATCACCAGAAACCTTTGATGGAATTGCAGCCTTAGGCCCTAAAAGCCTGCAACGATGAACTGCTGCAAACCCCCCGTACCTGCACAGAGCTCCAGTGACCCCACTGGTACACTGCTGGGCACAGGGGTCCACGTTAGCTCATCCTGATGCAGGACAGGGGCCTTCATATGTACAGTTGGGAGTATATTATTTCTTATCGTACATGGAAACCTTGACACATTTCTAAAACATGTGGGTGTTTTTTGTTCATAATCTGATGTCGTAAGACATCAGAAAGTACACAATAAGGTATGCACTTTCTGGAATGTAAATCTTTTTAAATACTAGCTATTAAGTTGGGTGAGTGAGTAGGGAAGCAGGGGAAGAAAAGGTGTAAATTAAGGGCGGGGAAGAGGGGAAACCAAGATCAAGTCTGGAGGAACTAGGAGCACAATAAAAGAGAGGGAACCTTCTACACTAGAAGAACATGGAAAAGGGGAAGAGCAAGAGACTGACTTTTTTGAACCATGTATAATAAAAAACGTATCCCAAAAGCATATCTGGATTACGACTGTAGCTTCAACTTCAGGTTCTAATGACATGAACCAGACATACACGTTTTGTTCTCACAGTTTGTGTCAACAGAATCTCTTTACGGAATTACAGTCTTACAGAGGAGTTCTGGGGACATTATTGTTTATATTAAAGCTACCATTCCGGGCTGTCAGTACAGACCCAAGAATATTTGCTCCACCTGCCTGGAATGAACATCACCTGGAAGAACAGGAGTACTTTAACAGTGACGAGATTTAGGTAGCAAAATTCTTTCAGATCAGCCCAGACATAAGAGACAGCAATTTGAAATGTCATAGATCCCTTCCTCAAAAAGCTGAGATATATTTGTCACTATCTGTAAATTGGAAGTTCCAATACACTAGTGGTGCATAGAATTCCCACACTTCGTTACACTTTCCTGAGAGTAAAGCAATTAGAATAAACCTTAGTCCTAGGAACAAAGTTATTTTTTTGCATTTTAAACTTTTGGGCTATTCCCTGACGATCTATATAATGTAAATTTGATTGCTAAAAATTGTCACTTGAACAAAAACACTATTTTAATCTATTGATTTTTGATTAAAAACCGTAATAAACAGACCTAAAAAAAAAAAAAAAATCACACTAACAAAATAAACTAAATATGAAAAGTTGCATTGAAAGGGCATGTTACATTATTCTTAATAGGACCGTGTAGAAACATTCCAATGGCAGTGTTGTCAAAGTAAAACAAAATTACATTAAGAAGACCCCACAGCCTGGTCACAGTCGGGACCTTACCTGTAACTCTGGCTGGTTGGGGTTTTTACTCGTGTACTACATGGCTCACTTACATCAGACATCATATTTGTATACCCTGAGAAATCTGACACTGAAGTCCTTACTCTATGGTCCACTTCTCCATTAGAGTTAGCGATAAAAGTCATTGGCACCCTGCTGCCCGACTTAAACTGAGAACCAAACGCTTGTGCAAAGTTCTCGATCTGGTAGGTTGCTCTAGGCTCTATGTCCTTCTGAGGATCTATCTGGCTAGTTAACTCCTGAGACGGGATTTGAAAGCTCGTTGAGGATTCTAAGTTTTTCTGTTCCTTCTGGCCAGTCAGTTTCTGAGACGTCGACTGGTAGTTAGATGAAGTCTCTAAGTTTTTCTGCGGATCAATGAGATCATCCAGCTCTTGAGAAGGAGTCAACTGTTGATGCGTAGCCTCCAAAGCAGACAAATAAAAGCCTGGCTGAGATCCAAGCAACATCCCAAAAGGAGGTTTTGGCAACGCAGTTGGCAATACTGAGGTAACGGATTGGCTGAAGCCACACTCAAGTGGAGATGTAGTGTATATCTGTTTGTCTTGAAAAAGAGTGTGGTTATGGAGAGTAGAAGACAAGCTAACAAATTGGAAACTGGGTCCAAAAGCAAAACCAGTGCTATTGGTTGTTCTTTCAAAGGCTTGTTGGAGGTATTTGGAGTATTCTTGCAACATGCTTGCCTTATCATTTGAAACTGTTTGAGAGTTAGGGCTCAAGTTTTCCTCTTGAACCATCTCTGAATGTTCTCCTGAGGTGTGCAAGTCCACACGCTGTTCAGTTATACTGAAAGGATCTTCTTTCTGGCCTTCTGATTTGTGAGAGTACTGGTCCAAAAGGCTCTGTAAGACTTCATCAGGAATACCAGACTTGTCGTGGCAAGACTTTATTTCACTGTTTAAAGATGCTGAATCCATAAGAGATAATGGAGCTTCGTTATCCATAACACTAACACCTGCAGACTGGATGACGGACTGCTGGGAAGTCATGTGTCCGACATTAACTGAAAAGGCACTGTTACTGCTTGCAGTTTGTAGGTATCTTCTTTTCTTTGAAAACTGCATGGCATCATCATAATTGCTACTTATTTGACCTGGTTTACCACCTGTACTTTGGAGAAGGCCAATAGTTTCTACACCGGTATTGGCTACTAGGCCTAGAGAACCACTCTGTTTCCCAGAGAGTGGTTTTTGCCCCAAAATGTCTGGCAGTGGCGATGCAAAATTAAGGTAATTTTTGTCTGCCTGTTTTCTGCTTCCTTTTTTCAAGACTAATTTTGGCACCTTTTTCTGAAGTTCTTCTACGCCCGTGCCAACTAGACCACCACTGGAAGACACAATAGGAATATCAACTGCATAATTTGGCATGGCCACATTACTTGTAACTTGAGATTCGGTAACTTTGCTGCTACACTTGTTTCCTTTGTTTTCAGTGGATATACTTTTTGTTTTACTTTTTCTCCTTGAGGAACTTGTATTTCCCTGAGACAACGCAGCCAAGCTACCCATGTTATTTGATGATCCAGGCTCCATTCCAGCACCTGCTTTACCTATGGCTTCACCACATGTTCTTCTGTGCTTCAACAGTCTATCAGTCCTTGAAAAATACTGCTGACAAGTATCACATTTGTATGGCTTTTCTCCACTGTGTGTCCTCTTGTGTCTCTCCATGTGGTACTTCTGGATGAATTTCATACTACACTGGTCGCACCCAAAAGGCTTCTCCCTACTGTGGATCTTCTCGTGTCTCTGCAGCAGGTACTTCTGGATGAAACCCATGCTGCACTGGCTGCACTGGAAAGGCCTCTCCCCAGTGTGAATGAGCACATGTCTGCGCAAGTGATAGGAGCTCCTGAAGGCAGCACTACAGTGTTCGCAGACGTGAGGTTTCTGGTTGGGGGACGCAATGGCACCTTCCCCATCTCCCACCAGGGGGGGTTTGGATGAAGCGCTTGGCTTCCGCTTGGCTTTGATTCCCTGAGTTTCTGACTTTGGCCTCTTTGCCTTCTTGACCTGGGCATCGTGCTTTGGCTCACCAGAGCTCCCAGGGGCGCCCTCACCTCTGCCACTCAGTAACAGGTCTCGGTGGGAATGCTGGTGGAGGTGGTGAAGAAGGCTGAGGTCCTGAATCACACTCTGGCCGGTTCCTTCCCCGCTGCCGCTCCCCAGGCCGGGGTGCCTCTCCTCCCCGGCTCCCCCAAAGAGCCCCCCGTAGTGGTGATGGTGGTGCTGCTCCTCCTCCTCCTGGTCGCTGGGCTTCTCCTGCTTGATGCTCACGAGGGACTGCAGAAAGCCCCAGGGGCTCCTCTGCGAGGAGGAGGGAGCGGAGGGGAAAGCCCCCGCCGGCTCCTTCTTGAAAGTCATGTCCTGAGGGGGAGGAGGCGGCGCCGGGGGCTCGGCCGCCGCCGTGGAGGAAGCGGCGGCGGAGGCCGGAGGTAACACGCACTGCGGGGGGTGCTGGGCCGCCGGGGGGGGCGCGGCCGCCCGGGTGAAGCTGGTGACCGGGGGCAGGCGGTGGTTGAACATAACCATGCCGGGGGGAAAGGTGGGCTCCATGGCCGCCGCCCTCTTGCTGCCGCCGCCGCCGAGGAAGCTGCTGCCGAGTTTCATCCCCCGGGAAGGCGGGCCGGAGAGGAGGCGCGGCCCTGAGGGGGCTGCGGGACCCACCGCCCGCCCGCCCCGCCGGACACCGCTCGCTGCCTCGCTGGGCGGGCGCCCGCTCAGCGCC
>VXAK01016269.1:38861-54086 GCA_013399435.1 Arenaria interpres
CTATCGGTAAATCGGCAGGTGCAGCTTCACCTGTGCGAGCGAGGTTGCCCCAGCACGGTGTGTACGACGCAGCTAGAAGAGGCAGCGGCCGCATGCTTGGCAGAAGTATTCCCGCTAACTAAAAGGTGCTGTTACAGAGATGCTGAAATTCAACATTTTTAACACAGTGAAAAGCAGCTACAGACACAGAATCATAGAATGGTTCGGGCTGGAAGAGACCTAAAAGATGATTGCATTCCAGCCCCTCTGCCGTGGGCAGGGACACCTCCCACCAGACCAAGTTGCTCAAAGCCCCAGCCAGCCTGGCCTTGGACACTTCCAGGGATGGGGCAGCCACAGCTTCTCTGGGCAACCAGTTCCAGTGCCTCACCACCATCACGGTAAAGAATTTCTTCCTAATACCTAATCTAAATCTCCCCTCTCTCAGTTTAGAACCATTACCTCTCATCCTGTCGCTACACTCCCTTGTAAAAGGTCCGTCTCCAGCTTTCAGAAATACCGGGCTCTATCTCAAAACAATGACCTCAGTTGCCCGTAATACCACAGAGTCAATGAAGCTACTTCCAGAAGCGAGCTACCACCAAGAAGAAAGAATGCTTTAGTCTGACCTATCCATCGGGTGTATTTTACACACACCACTCCGCACTCCGGTGGAAACCCTTGCTGCCTGCACACCAGGGAGCGGGCCCACATGCCACCCGGCCTCTGGCCAGCCGAGAGCACAGCCCTGGCACGTCAGCTGCACTGCTGGCCACCGGCTGGTGGGACACCAAACCATCCCCCCCGAGCACAGGATTCTTTGACCCATCGTTACAGCAAAGCCCACGCGACTAATGACGCTCACTGCTCAGTTGCACGTACTGAAACAATTCATCCTTGTCATGGAAATGAGGTACAAGTTTCGACGCTTTAAAGTAGCTTTTGTTTTGGTGAAAGCAATCAGGAGACCTTTTTCACTATTTTTCTAATAGGGTATGGCCCCTTGGATGCTAATAAAATCTGAATATATTCTGCTTCATTTCTATTGACTTTGAAAGCCTTTTGTGTTTCTATGGGGTTTTACCACTGAATTCCAAATTCTATTAAAATGTAAAACTGCAGAGATACTTTAGGCTAAAAAACTTGGAATTAAACATACTAACACTAATTTTTGTCATTAACATAATGGAAGTAATGAAATAAGGTAGATAAACCCCTTATGATTTTTATGCTTTATCTGTCAAAAATATTTCCCCTTGCAACAGTTCAACATGTAAAGATCAAGTACTGTCCATGGACCTAACCTTGGGTCAGATTTTAAAATCTTTAAAATATCTAATTGATGTAAAAAAAATTAAATTTGATGCGATTTCTACACCCAACAAAATTTTGAAGTCAAGGAAGTAAAACTTGTTCCTTTTATAATTTAAATAGTTTCCTTTAAATAGCATGTAAACTAACAGCTTATTTTGAAAATGTAAATTAAATTATGAAAGTTTAGGAGTGTCGGGTTTAGCTAAGTGTTAAAAGAAAAATCAGGAATTCAAAAAACTTAAAGCAGCGGTAAAATATTAGTCAATGCCTATGAGAAATGAGTCTGTCCCTTTATTCAGGGTGTCTGTGTTTAATGGTAAGCTGGGATGCATATAAGCTAGTCCAAGCATGAAGGGCAGTAGGACACTCATATGGAAAGCCAACTTTGTCCCTCAGTTATCAAGATAAGAAACCTGTCATTTCTCTCATTCACTCTGTCAGCCTTGAGATACTCCAAGCAGACTTACCTCTGTGTTGTACACCCCATATATCAGGAAGATGAAGAGACCCTGTAAAATAAAATGGAGGGAAAAAGCTGTTAACTCTAATCATTTCAGCAGTAGAAATACCTGAAATAAACTTTCCTGGGAACAGACAAAAGAAGACACACTTCATCAAGGTCAATTTATTTTTCTATTTTTCAACATTATAAGCTGTACCTTGAGCATTTATTTGATAACATGGGAGTGCATCCCTACAGTGTTTGTGGTATTCCACTGTCTGGCAATGAAAAACTTAGCATCAAATGATCTAAAACACTAATTAGAAAAATTAATTTTATATTTGCATGGTACTCTGAACAAAACCACAAAATAAATTTTTAAAAAGTGAAACCACAAAGATGCTAAAGCAAACTGAGAAAGAACAAGCATCTCTACTTCTGTTGGTTTTTTAATTAAACTGAAATTAGGAAAACATGTATTACCAAATTCTACACTAAAAATATATTCTTGCATATATATTGACAAATGTATACACTCCACTTAATTATTTCAGAATTTTAAATAGGAAGAAAGTAAGAAACACATGAGGAGAGAAAAGAAGAAATCATGCAAGTAAGCAAATGGTATACATGATTTATCAAAGTTCTTTTAACAGCTTGCTTCAAATTGGTCTATTATTAGACAAAACAAGCTAAAAAGAAACTAAACACTCACTTCAAGTGAGTTTCTCCAAACATTTTCACCTTATTGAAGGATGTGTTTCCAGGATCTAAGTTGTTATTGATCCGTGCAATCTGCAGGCAGAATCCTGAAAAACACAGGCAAATTACTAGAAAAAAGAACAGGATAGCAAAAGGAAACAAAATGTAAAAAAGAGAGTTTCCTATGAAAATGCTTCTGTAACGCAGATTCACCACGTGCTCATAACCTAGTTTTACATTTATTTGTAAAACAAACCTATCTTGTAATATTAATATTTAAAGTGGCCCCTTGCATATATCAAGAGAAAAAATCTTCACTTTGAGACAGAAAATATTTTCTGAAAAGAACGCAACAGAGGAGACCAAAGAAATTACAACTTTTTAATCCAATCAAATTACTTGAAGACAGCTGGATTAATTCTGGATTTGCTCATTAGCAAAATCTGTGTGTTATTAGGCAGGGAGTAATATGAGATATCATTCATATGTAATATTTCCATGGATTACCCAATACCAGCATTAAATCCGTGGGAGAGACAGGGTTTTTGCTTTATTTATTTTGTTTAGTTTTTAAAAAGAGCCGAAATCCAATACTTCCTTTCAGTTATTTTACAGATTACACTAATGGCCTCAACAATAAGTAAAAACAGATTCAAAGAATAGACAGCTACATTTTTGAATGTGTCTTCATATGAAATATACTACAATTATATCATGCTGCTTATGAACAAGCAGAATCCAGAAGCTTGACAATTCAGATAAGTGAATTACTCACACGCAAAATTATTTGTAGAATAAATTCCCAGTTATCTCTTTAAATATAGTGTTAGTGGATCACTCTGAGTCCTTTCACAGTATCATCTGAAACCTGCATTTTGCCTGTGAAAAAGAAAAGACCAGAAACAGTTTTATCTGAGATAAAAGTATATATTGAAGTTACAGGAAGTAAGATGAGCACATCATGATTGCATTGAACACAAGCAACTGGCAGCTGATTAATCAGATTATTAACATACAACAATATAAGCAGCATCACAGGTGTTTTGTAATTGAATGGTCTGCAAAAATCATTACAAACTAAGTCCTTCCATACAAAGCTTTTAAAGAGTCATTAAGTTTTTGGTAGTACTGAAAGCTGTCAGTGACCACTTTTAATGTTAACGCTAACAATACAGATGTAAATAGTGTAAAAATACATAAATAATGTAAGCATTTTTATTTATGAATCAGATCAGAGCTAGCTTTATGCATACAGGAAAAAAAAAAAACAACAGAGGAGGTATAAAGCGTACACTTTTATTTCCTCCTATCTCTGTTTCAAGTTCCCAGGTTTTTAGGGATTTCCCTCCTGGGCAAGAGGCTGGAATGGGTAGGTGCCACAGTAAGAAGCAGAGAATAATCAGCTGATGTTAAGATCAAGGGGAAAAAAAAAACCAAAATAATACCACTAACATTCCTTTCTCAGGCTGCTCCCAGGAGAGTAAAATCACACACTGCTTGTTATTCAGGTACTTTCATGAGTGAATAGTCTTACTAAAACTGTCAGTACAAACAATATTGTTTTCTACGATATCAAGACTAAAAAAAGATACGGAAATATATATATATACACACACATTCAAGACTTCCAACACACTGGAATGCTTTCTTTTCAACTTCGAAATTCACAAATAATGTTTTTAATTGCTGCTCAGTCGCTTCTGAAATCAAGGAATCTCTTATAATCACAGGTAGACAAACTACTTAGGTTTGGATATATGGTAATCCTACAGAAAATTCAGGACAAATTATTAAAGATTACAGATCTTAAATTGGCATGCCAAGTTCTTGCTTTTCTTGAGCTTTATATCAACTTATTTAAATGTTTAACTGTTCGAGATATGAAGTGCTGTGGGCATTATCTTAATTCTTCTTGTAGACTTCTGGGAGTTTTTTGGTTTGTTTTGTTTTATCATTGCGGTGGTAGGTTGTTTTTTTTCCCCTTTAACATCAATAAATTATGCTAATAGAATCAGCCCAACAAGTATTTTACTTATTGCATGCAATGAGTTACAAGGTCTTGGCACCCACAATTGATAACAAGGGGTAATTTTCCACACAGCACTGTCATCAACAATTATATGTACGGGATAGTATGTGGTCCATCTGAGATCAAAATAATGAGGTAAAGGTCCTCAGGTGGTTTGAAATGTTAAAAATAATAGGCTTTTATAAAATTGATAGGTCAGTTTCTTTAGCTCATTAATTGCAAAAAATAAGAGCTTCTCTGTTTCTTCAGCAGGCCATCGTGTTACCTGCAGTACGGTTCTGTGAGCGGCTGCCTCAACCCTTCAGTTGCTCAGCCTGGTCAGATGGTCTTTGGATTCTGGGAATTAAGCAGTGTTGTGATGAAGTGAGTAATTTTATCCAGAACTGTTTATTACATCTGTTGGGATATAAAAAAAAAATTTAAAAAAAATCCTTCATTAAGAAAAGCATAGAAGGCACATTTGTATTTTCCCTTTGTGTTCCAATAGCACATATGAACACCCAGAGGAACTGTAACCACAGGAGCATAGGAAGACAGAATAAAGCCATCTATGCCTTGAAAAAGTTAAAGGTTTCTAGACAGAAAAGCTGGCTGTGTGTAGAGAAAACAGAACATACAAGCCCACCTGTCATTTCTCAAGTCTTATCAAGAAGTAGGGCATTTTCTTGGTAGACATCAACTAGAAGTTAAAAGCTTTCAGCTGAGTGAGAATTCTGCCTTTTGGAGACTGAAGAGCAGAACTGCCTCGTGCTTAATTACAGTTCTATTTGTCACTCTGTGCAGGGCGTAAATGGATTGCTCAGCTTTTAAATTTGGCAGCTCTTAACAGAATTGTCCTTGCTATCTTGAATAAATCAGTCTACGGACAGTTCTAATCTTTAGCGAGTTTGTCAGGATCTGTTCCAATTTGGGTGGTACCACTGAAAGTTCACACTCTTATCAGAAGTTCATTCTGCTTGAGGGCAACAAAAACCTGCATGGCAGTTCTTTCATGATAAGTTTCTTTCCCTGACTTTAACGTTTATCTCTCAGCGTGTTACTATTTGACATTCCCCAAAAGCTTCCTTTTATAGAAAGCATATTTCATTCATTAAAGAATAAATTACAATATTTTTTTGTTCTGGTGGAGAGTATTACACTGATAGTTTTAATATTTTGCATTTCAGCACTTTTTCAACATACTCATTTTCAAGTACATAGAATTACTTCATCCTTCTCCTGTTAATTTTTAATCTTTCGTTTGTTTGACATAACTGAAGAGGATCTTTAAGAATTTTCAATTACTAAAATCCATACCGGAATACTTCAAAAGGTCAATTAAATAAAACCATATTAGCAAAAATGCATGTAAACACTATATAGAAGAATTGTAGAAGAATTAAAATTAATTAAATACATTCTTAGTACATTAATACCTAATAAAAACAATTCAGTATTTTAAAGAATGCTTCTAGGATGAACTTAATTTCCGTCACTGAGAAAGTTTGCGTTGCAAGAAATTTTCTGCTGTATGGGAAAAGAGAAAGATAGTAGATCGTATGCAGCTATACCAAACTAATTCTGCTTATTTTTTTCATAAATCAAAAGTTAATTGTATTGTGGCAATAGAAACTGCAGATTGCAAGTAGAACTCATTTTACTCATTCAAGCAATCTTCCTGTAATCCTAAAAGAATTAAAAATTGTCTTTGCAAGGATAGATTAGGAGTTTACTGTTTCTTTTAAATCCAGACCCAGTGCTAGAATCTATAAACCTCAGAAAACTTAGTGTCATATGACATCAGGGTTAATGCAAAGGATTCCAAAATTCCAGGATTTTTCTACCATAGATGAAGAAGTTAGAAATCTGTACTTCAACAATTAATGTTTGACATTTGAAACAGTACTATTCTGAAATTTCAACGTCACTGTCCCACAAGCAACTACTTCAGGTCTTGTAGTTATCTCTCAAATTAGTACTTGCAGAATTGGTAAACAGGAGGAGACGTGACTTTGATTCAAATTTTCTGCCTATGAAAACTGGAAGAAAAAAAAAAGAGCAAGCAGAAATTTTGTAATGCTACCAAATTTACGGATTCCCAGAAATTTGGTAGCAATAAACTGTCATAGTGAAGTCCCTGGAGCAAATCAGCAACCCACCCATTAAAAGAGTCTTTGGTATGACCTTGGAGATTAATTCCTCTTTGCCTCAGTTGCATATAGAACCAGATGACACTTCCTTAGTTCAGAACCATCTTAGATACTTTCATTAGTGTGAAGTGGAGACAGGTAGGCAGATTATCACTCTGGATTCCACACCAAGAACCTCTGCAAGAAGTGAAGTACACAGTTTTTCAGGCTTTGTTGTGTACACACTGCCACAAAGACAAATCTATCCCATAATGAAAATGATACTAACAAATAGCCTGAAACAGAAAGTCTTTCTTGTATCAATAGGAATTTTGATGATTCAAAAAGTGACGATGACTTGAAACAGCGGTTCAACCACTTTTAAGGAAAGCAACAGTTGAAAAAAATCTGATTTTAGCCAGATGAGTGGTGTACTGTGATAATTCTTAGAGCTTAGTGACAAAAAAACCCCACCTTGGTTACCAGTTACCAGGGGAGCTATAGCATCCTTCCTTCTCAAATACATGCTGCTAAGAAGCCACATAGGAAATTTTAGGTGAAACTATATATAATACGTGCAGTAGAATAACTGGATCTGGTTGTACTGTGTTTGCATGGCAAGGTTTTGGTAGCAGGGCAGCTACAAGGGTGGCTTCTGTGAGAAGCTGCTAGAAGCTTCCCCTACATCCAATACAGCCAATGCCAGCAAGCTCCAGGATGGACCCACTGCTGGCCAAGGCTGAGCCCATCAGCAATGGTGATAGCACCATATCTAAGAGGAGGGAAAAAACCCAACTGTGCAACTGCAGCCAAAAAGAGGAGTGAGAATATGTGAGAGAAACAACTCTGCAGACACCAAGGTCCGTGAAGAAGGAGAGGGAGGAGGTGTTCCAGGTGCCAGAGCAGAGATTCCTATGCAGCCTGTGGTGAAGACCATGGTGAGGCAGGCTGTCCCCCTACAGCCCATGGAGGTCCACGATGGAGCAGATATCTGCCTGCAGCCTGTGGAGGACCCCATGCTGGAGCAGGTGGATGCCCAAAGGAGGCTGTGACCCCATGAAAAGCCTGTGCTGAAGCAGATTCCTGGCAGGACCTGTGGAGAGAGGAGCCCATGCTGAAGCAGGCCTGCTGGCAGGACTTGTAACCCCATGGGGGACCCATGCTGGAGCAGTCCATCCCTGAACGGGTGCACCCCATGAAAACGATCCATGGTGGAGCAGTTTGTGAAGAACTGCAGCCTGTGGGAAGGACTCATGTTAGAGAAGTTCATGGAGCACTGTCTCCTGTGGGAAGGACCCCACGCTGGAGCAGGGGAAGAGTGTGAGCAGTCCTCCCCCTGAGAAGGAAGGACCTGCAGAAAAAACATGTGATGAACTGACCACAACCCCCATTCCCAATCCCCCTGCACCACTTGTGGGGAGGAGGTGGAGAAATCGGGAGTGAAATAGAGCCTGTGAAGAAGAGAGGGGTGAGTGGAAGGTGTTTTTAAGATTTAGTTTTTATTTCTTATTACCCTACTCTGATTGGATTGGTAATAAATTAAATTAATTTCCCCAAGTCAAGTCTGTTTTGCTAGTGATGATGCTAAGGGATTTCCTTGTCCTTATCTTGACCCATAAGCCTTTTTTTTTTTCTCTCCCCAGTCCAGCTGAGGAGGGGAGTGATAGAGTGGCTTTGGTGGGCACTTGGCGTCTAGCCAGGGTTAACCTACCACAATAGTGTATCAAAAGAGCAGCTCAGATTCTCCTCAGCCTTAGCACATTATCATTCCACGTCACCAAATGTAAGCCTGCCCTGAAGTTTGTTTTAGATAAAGTCAGCAATAACCTCTCTGCACAAAGGTATGTTTAGAATGATAGGAGATTTTCCTGTTTAAAAACACAAAAACCAACGAATTGCAGGGAGGGACTTACAGAGGAATCTGTCCACCTCTGTTTAAGCAAGGATAGGCTGTTTAGGTGTCAGAATAAGCTATCTTGTGGCAGATACAGCAAATTTCTGGTGTGTCTTAAGTACATCATCTGACAGGTTTTTTTAACCGCCTTGCCAAGATCCTATTGGAGCAACTAGACAAGCCTGTGTTGATCTACTTTTTCAGGTGTTCAGGGTCCTTTTTTTCCACCTGTCTTTAAAGAGGACAACTTGACCTCTGCAATGAGTCTATAAGCATTACAGTCAGGGCTATGGGATTTTTATTTTTTTTTAATGGAAATTTATCATACTAAAAAAGGGTTTCCTGCTTCTTCTTCTTTTCAGAGATACACTTTACAAATCAAGATATTCTTTCGTAGCATACTGACTGCATGCAAAGCCAAGATACGAAGCCAGGTGTGTTTTTTTCCGATCAGATCAGTTACTATAATCACCATCCCGATTTACATCAAAAATCTAAAGATAGAGCGAGCTCCAGTCACAGAAAGAAAGAGGAGACTCTCATGCTTCTGTCTGGTGGGGTTTTTTTCAGTAATCTGTTGCTCACACATACACACAAAGTGGCTTAAAAAATAACCCTAACGTACCCAGAGCTTGGTCTTGCTATGCCATTGCATGATTCAACCGCTGTACAAAAAGTGGCTTTCTATACAAAATTGTAATTAGAATATTGGCTTCCAGGAAAGAACTGCAAATTTAATTCTACCTGCTTACTTTTACCAGCTTATAACTTCTTCCAGCTGCCATCTATTCTTCGTGCTCTTCATCAGTTCAGAGATTATTTTCTCTGTTGTTAAACCACGCTTCCTCGCTTTACAAAACATTTTAGAAGTATTTTAACTGAGCTAGGGAACATACAGGGAAACGGATTACATTTCACTCAAAAAAATTAATCCAAGCTCTTTAAAACAGTAACATTTCTTTAAAATCTTTTGTATTGAAAAAATTTTGCATTATATTCTAATTCTAAAGGTTGGTCTGCTCCACCCAAAACAGGTTAACACAAATAAGCATGGAACCTGCTTGTAACATGTTATGTGGTACAAAAAACATTGATTTGCACCACATCAGGCTAAATTCTGTATTCCTTACCTTTATCAGCATCTCACAACATAGCCAATTTAGTCTAGATCATTCACAGGCACTACAATATTGTTAAAGGTGCATAGAGAAAAATCTCTTCAGAAATGAAACATCTAGAATTACAGCGGTGCAGTTTATACTATCAGAATTACTGTAAGATCTCTATAAGAAAGCTAGAATACACTCAAAGTGTAATCCTGGTGTTACCGTCATTTTTAAGTTTCTGTTTGCAGGTATTTCTCCACCATGTATACAGAAACAGGTGCAGGTATTGCAAAAGATCCCAAGGCTGTAACACACGCGGGAAGCTACTGCGTATTGCTCCCCTTTTTGCTATATAGTAATTTAGAGCCTAAAGTTACAGCTTCTCTGAATCTGTAAACCCCAGAAAAATGTCAGTGTATGCGACTGAATGCAGTATCTGCTTTTCCAAATTTCTCTTCTCTGCCTGTAAACCTACAACCAATGGCTAAAAAAGCACCTGAGTGTTGCCCATTCAAACCAACAGCGTATTTTCCAGATTTGAATGCATTTAAAACAGCTGCTCAGACTCTATCCTTTCCATTCTTATTTTACTATAATAAAAACTGTACAATAATGACAACTCATAATTAATGATTGAAGGTGTTTGATTATTTTTTTTAAGCCAAACTCTAGGTAGAATCTCTAGAAGTTAAAATACTCCTTCAAGATGCACCTATACTTTCACACATTCTAGATGGAGTGTTATTCATCCTAGATTTCATTACTAGCCTAAAAAAAAAAGAAAAAAAAAAGGCACCCTCATAAAAGCTTTCTATCTAAATTCTCTCCAGTCAGATGAATTCATGATAGACACTATTTCCCATAGAGCTAATCTCCTTATTATGTGACTGAACAGTTCTGCCACATCCTCTCCCCAATTTTTCACATGAGATCAATTCTGTTTGGATTAGATATGGAGACACACTATAAAAGAAACACAGTTTTTGAGGCCTCATTCCAAATACATCTTTTCCTATTACTTTAGGTTCCTGATGCTGCCCTCCTCTATTAGCAAAGCCCTTTTGTGCTTTCAAATGGGAGTTTTGCTTGAGTACAGAGAAGGCTCTTGGCACACAACAGTACAGCTATTGGTACAAACTCCTTCTTGAGTGATTAGAAAAGGGCATAAAGACAAGACAGCCTTAAGCGCTGTCTGTAGCTCCTCCAGTGCTAGGTCAGTGAATCCTTCTCTTGAGTAATACTTTTTAATATTAGAAGGAGTTCGCTGTATCTGAAGCCTTTCAGATATTATTACCTTAAAAATAAATGCAAAACATATGCATAAAAACACCTTTTGTCAGAAACTACTTGAATGCTACCTCTTACCAGGTATCACACATTTCTATTGGTTCTGAATTTCTGAGATTAATAATCACTTATGTCCAGATTTGCAGAGGTCTTCAGACATCTCAGTTGTACTGATTTCAAAATAAATCTCAAAATGAGTTAGACTAACTACTGTTGCAGATCTGGGAAATCTTTGATGGGCCCATGATAATACACTATTATATTCAAAGCCATATATTAACTTAGGTTTGTGGATCTGAAACTCTTAACAGAATGAGCAACTACCTAGAAATTGGATTATGGGTTTTTTTTACCCCTGCCTATCTTTCTGTCTTTTAATCCTTGCTTGCAAGGCAGGATTTGATTTTCATAATAAAATGAAAAAAGTTACAAATATTAGTTTTGTAACTTCCAATTTCTATTTTCAAAAAGATAATAATTCAGATAAAAAGGGAAAAAGCCAGATGTTTCCAAACTGAAGATCTAGGTGTCAAATATATACTACATTGTTTTGAGAGAGAACATTAGAAATTTATTCTAAGTCTAAAGATGTTAATGTGAAATTCGTCTCCAAAGGTCACGCTTACATTCTCTTGATTGTTCCATAGCAAATATTTTCAGTTTACAATTTGAGTTCTTTTATGAGCCAACGCTGCCACATGATTGTGAAGGCCACAATGGGTTCGGATAGCTTGATTATGCATAAGCAATCTCAGCAATTTAGAATTATACTGTATGTTTGGTTCCAAATATGCCTTTGAAATTTTGCTTTCAATCATTTGTTGTTGTAGTTACAGTAAAAACCACTGTGCTTACATGCTTTGAAAGTTTTCCTGCATACTACACAATGAAGTCTTAAACTACTCAGTTGATGATGGTATTGACCTTTAGAAAAAAAACTAAGAAACACTAAATATAAAATATTATCTCAGGTATAATTAATAAAAATAATCTGCAGCACTTCACCTTACAAAAAAGCCCATTTAACTATAGGGCTGGATAATTAATTGATTTTTCAATCACTGTCTGAAAATAGGAACTGAAATTAATTGGTACTTCACAATTGACCCAAAATGCATATGTTCTCAGTTTTCATGGAAAAATAAACAAAAAGATTTAATTAGGGGTGGGTGGTTGGGGGATGTGTGTAAGAAAAAAAGAAAGATAGATTTAAATTACATTTGGCTTTTTTCTGAAATTTTTAAATGGTGGATTTTAAAACAATGAGCATATTAAAGCAAATTATTTACACCCAAAAACCCCCCACATTTTCAAGGTTCTGAGAAAGAGAGTCTGAAAATCTGATGCAAGTTCATGCATCATTTCTGCTAAACTGAGTTTTCATTTCTTCCCAGCACTAAGTAATTCATAATTCAGTTAAGCAAATTTAAGATGTTAAGGGGAAAAAAAAAAAGGTAAGGTCTATTTCCACATTAGTTTGCAAATGACACAAAGTGGTCTAACAACATATCTTATAAAAAGCAGTTGTTTAGGTTTTATATTCTGAAGAATTGTCTCACTTTCTTTTGCATCACCTCTTTCAGATCTTCACGGAACATTTTCATGCCAGCCTTCCCACTGTTCTCGTAGTGTCATCCTCCTTAACATTACACACGTGGTTAGGAAGAAAGGGAAAGCAGGCACTCCAGATGAGGTGCAAAGCAACATGGGGGCAACATCATCAGAAGGTCTGTGAGGAAAGGTAAGGAGGACAAGAGGAAAGGAAAGAGTCAAACAAGAAGAGGAGCAGAAAAGTGTGAAGTAGGAGACTGTATCAGGCTGCTCAGACAGGTGCGATAAAAATAGATTAGAACAGATGGGCTAAATGCCAGCAACTTAGTCCCAAACGTAGCTAGCAGAATAATTCTTAAAGGTAACTGTGAAAAGAAACAACAGTTCTATAGCTTTTAAGATTCATTATAGGCTATGAATAGGATGTCCACACAAGGTATTAATTGAATACATGTGCTATTAAGTCCTCCTTTCAAGAGATGTTAGTGTCTGCAATTCAATCCATTGTTAATCTAACCAGAAAATGCCCTTAAAAGGTCCAACAACAGTTAGAGTATCACATAATGTCTAAAAATGAATTCATCTTTGTGCAGCGTGATTTAAATTGGATCTTTGCTGACCACTCAAGGAAGCACTGAAAGTGACTGTAGACGGAGAGCCATTGAAAAGCAAAAAGGAAGACTGAAACAGAAATGAATGTAGTTTTCTACTAGTGTCTTCCTTTTACAGTATTTTTTACATGTTACCAATAATTCTATGTTTAAAAATTCACTGCACTGTGCATGGCACAACTTTCAATGTACTTGAATTAACTAGAAGGGCAGAACAAAATGATTCAGGTTCCTTTTGAAAAACTCTTATATCAAAGGGTCAATAAATGTGTAAATAAACTCAAGAGCTTACTGTGACCTGAAAGATTTGTACAGTAATTTTAGGAAAAGCGATGCTTACAGGGTCTTCTAATAGCAATGTGAGGGTTTTGTTTTGGGTTTTATTGTTTTGGTTTTGTTTTTTAAGTTATTCAGTTCAGAAGTCAAGTCAACAGCATCCCTTTCACATCAGATTTAATACTTGGAAACGTCCAGTTAGTCTGGAAAACCTGCAGATATAAACATGCTGAATGGAAGAAGAGATTTCATATTCTAATCTATCTAATAGCAAAGCAGGCTTTTTTTTTTATCTACCTCCTCCAAATATTTTATGTTTTTCTTCTAGGAAGTATTTATCACCATGGGTGGATTGCGTGGTATCTTAATTTAAAAACAGATATTCTAATAGCAATAAGCCACACCAGGGTGTGCATTACTAGGCTTATTGGCAAGCCTTTTGAGTGATTGAAGGCTCTTGGTCTTCAGCCTGTTTCTTTGCAGTGTACCCAGGACATGCACCAATAGCCTACTAACATACATCTTTGTGTGGCTTATTACACTACATATTAATCAACATCGCAGTCTGAAGTTGGTTACTAGTCATTCCCCTACAGCTAGAGAGTACTGAAAAACTACCAAAGATTGTATTTGCAATTAAAAGATCACGACATCTTTAGGGTCTTGGGAGAACCGCAATTTTCAGTCTAAATAGGCAATACTTCTGAAATTCCCACCAGCACTTAATTTTGCTAACACAGGCAATTTCAGATGCAATGCTGTGATTCTGTACTAAAAGCTGATCATAAACATAAAACTGAGGGAAGTCGATCCTACAGTGCATCTAAAAAAAAGGACGATAAAAAATTCTATAAATCATTCTTATCACAAAAAAATATGTTGAGATTTGAGTGCCTCAAGAGCACTGGATGGACTCTGCTATGTTTACTAGCTGTATTTACTTTCTCAATTTGCAAAGCAGAGTAATCCTTACAAAAAAGGTGGCTGAAATTAAGAGGGCATAATTCTTACTCTGTATAAAGGTATTCATCAATATGTGCAAATGCCCATGCACAGAGTGCTTTGCCTGAGTCTTCTCCATATTTTTGAAAACATTCTATGGTATTGCTTGTAATGGATTGGTGCTTTACCTCACACATGTATGCACAATATGCAACACTAATTGTATTCATGACAGGAAACATTTTCTTTGGCTGATGGACTGAAAACAAGAAGCCCGACTTACATGATTACTCTGTTAAAAAATAATTTGATGTTTAGCTCATTATGGAGCATATGTAAGAGCTGCAGTGCATTCGTTGCGATACTTCAGGGATCCTATAGAATCCTGCGTGATTTGTTTATGATGTGGTGATGATTGACTGTCAGTTACTAATAAATGGTAAATAAAAAAGTAACCTGTGATATTAAAGTACTACATTAGTTACATTGTGATTAAATTACAGTAACACCGCCAGCTATAAACCTTTATAGAATCTCCTCAGCCATGCAGTAATTCTCCTAACTATACTATTATGTAGAGCACAAATATTTCTTTGTAAGTCCAAAGCAATACATCAGGGAAGCATTTACTGCTAAAGCTAGATTGAGAGTAAATGCATCTTGGGTTGCTATGAATAAAGCTCTAGCTTCTCATTACTTTATGACAAGACACAGAAATTCACTTTACTTTTCATTTAAGCTTTTCTGCTCCAGTTTATAGATGTATGCCTTCACGCTTTTATTCCCTTCTCGCTTCAGCCGTACGTAATAAATGATTATAAATTTTCACATTTGACCACCTCTCTGCTAGTCTCATGCTTAATGCACAAAGTTAGGAAGCTGCAGGTAAAAATTTCACAAACACTTTTATTTATGATGTTGTCCTTGGTAACGGAAATTTCAATGTACTGAAATGAAAAGTATGATTAAAGGGATACGACGTCC
>VXAK01016270.1:0-62573 GCA_013399435.1 Arenaria interpres
TTTCCTTATGACACAATGTTCCAGCTAGATTTCACTACTAGATGCCATAACTTGGTTTTCAGAGCTAAACAGTGTTACATTTCTAGTGTCAGTACTTTCATTGTATTTCACTGTATTCAGTTAAAAAAATTCAAAGAGTTAAGCATTTTTACAGGATTTTTACTTAAACGTTACACAACTAAGCAAGACTGTTCTGTTTAAGGTCATCAAGAATTCTGTCCCAAAAAAAAAAAAAGGCTAAATCACAAATAAGAGCTTCAACTTGAAGCAGTACACAGGGACACGAGGGAAAAAACATCCATTCAAACAAAATGCGAGATGCAGACTGCGTGAAAGTAACTTGTCATGTTAGAAACATCAAGGACAGAGTTCTGACTAGGAAATGAGTGAAGTTGATGAGATAATTTAAAGCGTTAGGAGCTCTCACCCCCAAAATGGCAATGTTCTTTAACACCCAATATACTTTTTGAAATAATCCATTCATGACAGCTTCTTCTATGACGACAGCTTACATTTAGCATGAATTCTCTTCTTCCTTGGAAGATTCCCTACGCTACAGACCACGTTTTTATTGAATGTTGGGTGTGACGTCTGACGTACTTCTCAGAAGTCCATAAAATGACACAAAGCCCATTGTACTCCTGAACTGCAATGATTTACGATCAACGGGGCATTTTCCATTCACGAACACTGAGATCGTATTCAGAACATGTTAATCATTCCTGCTACAGTCAAAACGTATAGCGCTCTCATAATTGAAACATTATCTTAGCTATTACATATCACTGCTGATGAAGTCATGAAATCATAAAATAAAACATCTGCAGAGTGGTAGTTTAAAAATATATGAATTGAATTTTGCAATAGAAAACCGTGTTAGATAGCTGGGTTTTCTTTTATTTATTTATTTTAATACACATTTAAATTTCTCATTGGAAGAAGGAAGGCAGACAGGTAAAAAGAGATCAAATTTGTCCTTGTTACTTTAATCCAAAGCTAGTCTGTATTTAATACATAAAATTTACTTTGTGTTGTTGGGTTTTTTTTAAATATACACAACATAATGACAAGCTTAAAAAAATTACTGAACACTCAAAAAAAATAAACAAAACACCAACTTTGCATGAAATCTTGTCTTTAGCCTCTCCATCCCTATTTGTTTCCACTCATGCAGAGACAATGCGCTATTTATTCAAAATAAAACATAAAGGCAATTTTCACTTTGCAGGTTGCAAAAATATGGTTAAAAACATATGGATGAGCAAGCTCTTTTGGGTAGTTAATATTTTTCAGCCTTTGATTGTGCAACTGCAAGCAAATACAAAGCAGAGCAGGATTACCCATTAGGAAGGGGGGGCAGGCTGTTAGGAGTATTGCTCCTATTCCAGGCACAAGAGATAAGGGAGGGGGAGGAGAGACAAAAAAAAGGGAGAGGACACATTCTTCTCTTCTTGAAACATACTTTCCATTTGTTTCTGAAGCAAGTTCTCAAAGTAGAAATAAAAAAAAAAAGTGTGAATGCATGAAATATAAACAACAGTATCTCTCTGCCAAATACATGTCATTACTGCAATGCAATCCAAGTAGAGAAATTAAATAAACTTATCATAAAGGCAAGGAGGGACAAACCTTTACAGCTCCTAGCTGCTCTTTCCTAAATCTTTCCAGAGGTTTGATCAGAGTTTCAGTAACACTGAGTGCCTAAAGGAAAAAAAAGCATGGGTTAGGTTTCTGTAGCTGGACGGACAAGTCACTTTAGCATCAGCAATAAAAAGCAAAAAAGCAAGCAAGCTTTGGGGTAAAATTAAAGAGAAGCAAGCCAGTTAGGAGCCCTAAGTCCTAACTCAAAAAAAAACCAAACCCCACATCTCTGAGTTCGAGTTTTCAAAATTTCTATTCCTTATTTAATTTTCCTGACAGCGGATTGAAATCTAAAACAAATGCAGAATTTTACGGGCTTTACTTGTGCCAGTCTCGCAGCTCAGGTTGACGGTCTCGATGGCTGAACACCAGAACGAGACACAGGACAAATTATTTCCATTTGGGGACACAGAAAATTTCTGCAACAAGAAACACTGCAAACAACTGCAGAATAGGCTACTGAGTAGCAAGCAAATAATCACCTTTTAACACACAGTGGAAGCCATGAGCATTGATACGTATTTCCAAATATTTGCATTTAAGTACATGAAGAAAACCTGAAGTTAAACTAAAATCAAGAGGTACAAAGTCAAGAAACAAGAGGTTTAGTTAGGTGAGCATCCACCAGTGCACTTATGATAAATGGCCTCATAGGCATACTAAAGAGAAAGGAAAAAGGAAACAATATGTCATTTTAAGACAGAAAACTGTAGCTTATTAGGTCTGGCCAGCAAACACAGTTTTTAGTTCACATGAAATTTCACCAGGGATGGAGCAGGGTTGGGTTTGATGCAAACAAGACTTAAAATTTAAACCAAGTTTGAAATTTCAGCGAAGGTTGGAATTTCTTAAAGGCAACAACAGCATGGAGAAGACGGAAAGAGCATTGAAGGTGTGGAGGAGCAGGTGGGTTCCTTTTGGTCTCGAGTCCTAAGGGAGACCCACAGCATGAATTGTGCCGAGAACTGGGCTTAGCACAACCATGGGGCTGAGCTGCCAGGGGTCCAGGCACAGCTCCCTGGAAGCCCACCTTAGATACAACAGGCTTTCTTTCTATTTTTTCCCCCCATTGTCCATCCCCCCCTACCCCCCCAAAAAAAAAATGTGAAAAGTTTTAGATAAAACACTGCAGGCTTGAACAAGCCTTCTGGAACGCTTCCGAAAAATCTCCTATCGTAAAACGCAAGAGGGATGTATTCGAGGTCTGGCAGAAGACAAACGTGAACAGCACCGGCTGCTCTCACCCACCCCTGGAGCCATGCAGGGATTACTGCCGGAGCCATCCTGCCAATTCACCGTCACCGGAGCAACCCAGCTCCTCAAACAGCCCGGGCGGGCAGCACGCTAACCCACGGAGCTAACTGGAAACCCAAAATATGTGGCAAGTCTGGGCCAAACTGCACGTTGCCCAGTCATCCCCACAACAGACACTTCCTAACTGCAGAGGCATTTGTTCTCCCGGCCCAAACTTTTCCCTTCTGCATCCACTTCCTGATTTTTGCCAGAAACCTCTTAAAGCACCCTTCAGTGCGCCCTTGGCAGGGGGCAAAAGCAAAAGGAGACCTGACAATTTTGTCCTTCCAAAGCATAGAGCAACACCGGGCTAACCACGGCACAGGAGACCCTTGCGTTGAGCTGAGGGGTGAAGGACAACAGATCAACTTCTGCCACGTCTCCAGAAGAGCTCATCTCAAGGCTTTGGGAATCCTCCTGGTGGCTGGAGAGCCATTCGTTCCCCGAGCTGCATCCACTCCCACCAAAAACGACCCAGAGCAGTCAAATGCCCCAAACAGGAGCTGAGCTGTGGTTCTAGGAATCATAGAATCATGTGGGTCGGAAGGGACCTTCAAGGCCATCTAGTCTGACCCACCCCGCAGTCAGCAGGGACACCCCCAACTAGACCAGGTTGCCCAGGGCCTCCTCAAGCCTCACCTTGAATATCTCCAGGGATGGGGCCTCAACCACCTCCCTGGGCAACCTGTTCCAGTGCTCCACCACCCTCACAGTAAAGAACCTTCTCCTAATCTCCAATCTAAATCTGCTCCCCTCCAGCTTAAAGCCATTGCCCCTCGTCCTGTCACTACAGGCCTTTGTAAACAGGCTCTCCCCAGCCTTCCTGTAGGCCCCCTTCAGGGACTGGAAGGCCGCTATTAGATCTCCCCGGAGCCTCCTCTCTCCAGGCTGAACAACCCCAGCTCCCTCAGCCTGTCCTCGTAGCAGAGGTGCTCCAACCCCCCCGTCATCTTTGTGGCCCTCCTCTGGACCCGCTCCATCAGGTCCATGTCCTTATATTGAGGGCTCCAGAATGGAAGGATGAGAATCCTTCCTCCAGGCAGGATTCAGCCCACCTGGCAGCCTGTGCTCATATAGCCTATCCACTCAAGCAGTTAACAGGAATCTCCAGAGCAGCTTTTAGGATACTCAGGTTTTTTAGGATACTCAGGCTCCCAAAACTTTCCTGGAAATTCTTAAGGGCTGAAAGGAAATTGTAAGTAATCTGGATTTATAATTGGATCGAGCACCAGAACCAGTTTCTGCACTGCAGAAGCGCCTGAGGACTAAAGGATCTCTCCTTGCTGATCACAAGGATTCTCACAAGCCAGAGTGGAGAACTTGTCACAGAAGTCCTTCTATATGGGAAAACTTGGAAGTTTAAATTGTTTCTGCCAGTGTCCTCTATGCTGACAAAATGAGGGAGAAAGCTTTGAGGCTTCCTCAGAGCAAAACTCAGAGAGGATGATGCTGGCTGCCAGGAGGTGAGAGCACCGCGGTTAGTGGAATCATTTAAAAGCATTTAAAGGCAGCAACTAAGCACTGAAATGGTCAGGAGGTTAGAAATAAATATCTAACAACAAGTTGCTTATTAGCTATCTGAACCTTCACACAAAGAAAGTGAAATGTGAGATCAGCAGGCAGTTAACGCATGCTGAACGCGAAGCCCAAGTCAAAGAAAATCATAGCACCTCGATATAACAGAAAGAAAAGAATTTAAAAAAAAAAGAAAAAAAAATAACCCCACATGCAGAAAAACCAGCAGGGCTGGCTGCAAATCACTTGGTCTGCTACACTCCTGTGTGGCATTAACCATGGGAACCACTACAGGAATCTGAAGCAGAAAATAATCTTCAAATCAAAATGGGATGTTCCCTCAGCGGCTGCCAACAAACAGATTCCACCGCTGCCAGTGGTATGATACGCCAGTAACTCTTTCATTAAAAGAAAAACAAGCTTCCCCTTGCTTCCAGAAAAGGCATTTCTCACTTTGCGCAACTTAAACTTTTGTTAACAGATGTCTCTCCGGCAGAACTTTGCAGCCCTAAACACAGATATTTATGATTTATCACCACCTTTGCTTATTGCGTCTGGGTTAAACAACGGGGCTCTTGAGCATTTCTTGGTGAAGTGGGATTTTATAGATCTTTGGTCATTCTCACGAAGCTTCATACCAGCCTCATGTGTAAAAATATGAGGAATATTTCCTCCTCACTGAAACGAGCAGGTGTGTGAGTTTGTATGCGTATAAACAGAAAGTGCCAACCTAAATGTGACTGCTAAACTTAACAGTGAATTACAGAGATCTTCTTCTGACTGGCAAAAAATAAAAACAACGTTCATAATTAAATTATGCACCACACTAGATTAAATAGGGAGGCATTCACACTCTTTTCCAGTACTTCCAGTACATCCAGTGCTGGTCATGAAAAGCTACAGAAGGATACGTACTTATTTATAGAACAAAACCATTATTTACACTGCTATTCATCATTAACTTAGTTTATTTATAACTTGGGAGCTCAAACCAATTCTTTTTTGTTGTTTTTTTTAAACCCACGGATAACAGATCAGTACACAAAATAGTAAAATTCTCCCCGTATAAGACAATAAGCTAAGGATTCCTTGAATATATTTGTCATTATCACTTGCACCTTCCTTAAGAATTAGGACTATGTTAAAATGCAAAATTTCCAAGAAAAGTTATATTAGGCATTGAAGTTAAATATTCATTAATACAACATTCCACGTTCCTTCCTCTTTCAACTTCTGTCTTGACTCTAATTTTCATCCCTCCACACCTCTAATCCTGGCAGATGATGATGACAGGAACGTACTATTTAAAGGGCACGAAAAAAACTCCTCCTTTTCTTTATATCTCTGATCTATCCAAACCCACCTGAAAGGAATGTACACTCAATTTTAAAATCTGACAGGTAAATTATAGCAAATGTAATTCCTAAACGAATCAATATGAAGAGGTCATGTCTCAGGTAAGTATCTTAACCAGCTTTATGAACGTCAAAGTCGCAGGAATGCTTTAAGAAATGTTTAACCCGATGTGAACATGTGCCTCAGGCAGACAGTCTGAAACTGCTTATGCTACTCCTTTTCTATTTGCTGCACCCATAGAAAGGTCAAAAAAATTAACTTAACTGGAACATAAACCTGGCAATAGCAGCAATAAAATCATCATTGCCATCATCACCTGACGATTGCTGCATTTCCAACATCATCATAAAACAGGCTGTCAGCTTTGCGTATGCCTCCTGATTTCAGATGCCTTCAGAAAACTCCACCTGCTCAGGCAGAGAAGTTGTACGAAATGGTGATAATCCTGATTTTTCCAGCTCCATATTCTTCAGAAGAATTAAGTAACAGGTCACAGATTAAGGGGCCCAAACCAACATTTCCCAGAGCAGCCCACAAAGGCACAGACTAAATCCATCAGCAAGTGCATTTACAGCTGTTTGCTGCTTCATCAGTCAAGTCAACAAGATCCAACAAGTAACTCACCAGTCAGTGCCAGTCGACAAGATGACTCCATTTACCCTGTCACTTCTTCCCTTCCCAGAGAAGGTGGGAGTATAGCTGTTTAGGGAGGAAATGCTTCCCCAAACACCTCCTTCTATGCACTGGAAGGCGACAGACAGCACCACCCACCAGCATTCAGTGCTCCTCATGCTTTCTCACCCTCCTGCAGCGGGCAGGAGCAGTCTCTCTAGATTCCCACTCCCCTTGCAGGCACAACCAGGCTTGTCTTGCAGAGGAGGAAGGCTGCTTGCATGGGCTGTACAGGAGCATCAACCCTCAAGAGCTGTCCCAGGAGCTCAGTCCATCCCCTACGGCTTAAAAGGCTAGCACCAACCTAAGGTAATCAAAATTTATTTTGCCTTATTAGACAAATGCAGCAGTGGCCTCCCAGCTTTCATCCTAAAGGTGTCCTTAGACCTTTACTGGAAGAACTGGAAATCACACACTGCTCATCAACAACTCTGGTGGTGGGGGAAGAAGGAGGGAAGAAGGAGGGAAGAAGGAGGGAAGAAGGAGGGAAGAAGGAGGGAAGAAGGAGGGAAGAAGGAGGGAAGAAGGAGGGAAGAAGGAGGGAAGAAGGAGGGAAGAAGGAGGGAAGAAGGAGGGAAGAAGGAGGGAAGAAGGAGGGAAGAAGGAGGGAAGAAGGAGGGAAGAAGGAGGGAAGAAGGAGGGAAGAAGGAGGGAAGAAGGAGGGAAGAAGGAGGGAAGAAGGAGGGAAGAAGGAGGGAAGAAGGAGGGAAGAAGGAGGGAAGAAGGAGGGAAGAAGGAGGGAAGAAGGAGGGAAGAAGGAGGGAAGAAGGAGGGAAGAAGGAGGGAAGAAGGAGGGAAGAAGGAGGGAAGAAGGAGGGAAGAAGGAGGGAAGAAGGAGGGAAGAAGGAGGGAAGAAGGAGGGAAGAAGGAGGGAAGAAGGAGGGAAGAAGGAGGGAAGAAGGAGGGAAGAAGGAGGGAAGAAGGAGGGAAGAAGGAGGGAAGAAGGAGGGAAGAAGGAGGGAAGAAGGAGGGAAGAAGGAGGGAAGAAGGAGGGAAGAAGGAGGGAAGAAGGAGGGAAGAAGGAGGGAAGAGCAGCCATAAACACACACTTTGCTGCAGATGGCACAGTGACACAGGAGTGCCGAGTTCCCAATTCTCATCCCAGGAACTGGAATGCAGATTAGATGCCAACCAGAAAAAAAAAAAAAAGAGGGGAAAAAAAAAGGGTTTTAAGTTTCCCAGTGCACCGACTGGAAAGATTTATTTGTAGACAGAGGCGGGATGGTTTCTCCCCTCGACAAAGCAAAGAGGGAGGCCACCAGTCAGTAGGGAAGAGCTCATGAAACCGAGCAAGTGTCAATGAAACTGGATCTGGGAAGGAAGTTCTGCCCCACTGAGCGCAACAGAGAGCACGGAAAGGAAGACATACCTAGCAGTGACTCAATACCAAAGCAGTTAACGCTGCTGCTAAATAAATACATTTACTTTCTAATAAATAAATTTACTACCTACAGCTGCACTTCTGCTGACAGAGGACATAGCTCTTCTGTGTTTTCCCTAAGAAATTGTAACATTCAGCCTAATAAAAAAGCTTATCACGATACCACCAATGTTGGGGGAGAGGGAAATATATAAAAATTGCTTATTCCTCCGAAAAGCTTTCCTTTTTCACGCAGCGATTTGTTATTGGAATTTCTCAAAGCATGACGACGTAGGCCTGAAACCCCTGTATTATTGAACTTTGCAGATCCAATTCCACTACCGAGGGCGTCACATGTTACTTGCAAAGCCTTCACCTCTGTTCTTTCTTTTCCCACGAGAACGGGATTTGCTCTTACAGTTACAGGAAGGTGCTCCCGGTGAGTTGCACAGCCAACCCTCCTGCCAGTACGCCCTGCAGACAGAGTGGCATCGCTCTCTACACGGGTTCTGTATTTAACTGGAGCACTGGTGACTGCAGCCAGTGCAACCCACGCCCAAAACTCATTTGTTTGCTTTCAAATGCAAGTTTTCTTCTTGTAAAAGCCTCTGGATTTTCTCACTGCTCCAGAGCCTACAATCGCAAACAATAAAAGAGCCTCAGCGACACATTGGGGCTACAACCATGGGTATTTGAGGTTTTTGGCTTTTAGAAGGACTGGAGTCTACAGACTGAAGGATTTTTAAGGTGGTCTCATACCACATTAATACTTGTGCATCTTTGCACATGTGCAGAAGCGATAAAAACAAGAAGTGATGTCTGTTCCTCTGGGTTCATTTGCTGTGGAGGAGGCCATCTGGTGACAAGGAGAGTCAGGCGGACGGAGATAGCTGTCTTGGATACAATCGATTTCGGAGATTTCTGAGATGCCAGTAGGCACCCGTAACAAAAAAAAAAATAAATCACCTTCTTCTTAGATGTTCCAGAAAACTACCCCTGAGGTTTGGCAAGCTACTTTCTCCATTTGTTGTAGGGTGAATTTCCTAGTCCATCAGCCCACTGCCCCACAAGCCACAATGCAGGCAGACCCCTGCGTTTTGCACTTTCTAGCTCTTTTAAAAGCAGCACCCTTGGCTTACAGAGACTATACTAGCAGGACTCCTGGGTCCCACCTTCTAGCCAAAGGTTATTTCCTCTTCAGGGGAAGTTTACGACTGATCTAAAGGACAGACCGCTAAAAATACCTCCTATGACCTATCAGCTCTGCTCTGAAAGCCTGTTTGCATTGATTCACTTGCCATGAAACCACTGGCCTCAAAAATGAATTGGTATCACATGCACACAATAAAAACAATAAATTCTTTAGGTTTTTAAAAAAAAAATTAAATTAAGACAGTAGTTTTTAGTAAAGACTACTTACTGAAAGCTATTTAATAGTCCTGGCTTTTTAATGTTTACGAAATACATTCCACTATAAAGAGAAAAACACTCCAAAGTCATAAACATAACAAACAGGAAAAGAAATAGAGACAGAATTTCACAAATAGTAACAAACACATCAGCTTTTCCCCATCTGAAGCGAAGGAAAGCCGTGGATAACTCCCCCGAAGACAAAGCTTTCCTTAGCAAACCCGATAAGCAAGAGCTGAACAGTGGGACACTCGGGAACGTTGGTCTGGTTCTTTTACAAGCAGAGAATCCCTCCCAGTCCACGCTTTGAAATCAGCGATCCTAGAAAGACCTTGACAAAGCGAAAAAAGCTGCTCAGGAAAGGAAATAGCATAATGCCCATTTTCTTCATTCACAGCAAAGCTCATCACTGAGGGAAAGAAAGATGCCACTGAAAGGCAAGGAACCCAACAGCGAACAACAGCTTCAGTGTTCAGTCAAGAATGAACTGCTCGATTATCGTCAGTGCCGCCCTCCACACGAAACAGTGGTGTTATTAACAACCAGCAAAATCCAAACTGGTGACAGTTTTACAATGCAAATTCCAAACATTTCCCATTGATGAAATAGCAGAATGGAAATTCTCGAGTGAATTACGTTGATAGATGCGAGACCACAAAAGTATCTGGAAGAGGAAGCCAGCGGTAACAGAACTTTGCAGCCGTATTCGCTCAGAGGTGGGAGGAACGCCCCAGAATTGACTTTGTACTTTTTTCCTATTCTATACAAAATTCACCTTTATGCCCCTGCCCGTGGCAGGGGGGTTGGAAAGAGATGATATCTTCAAGGTCCCTTCCAACCCAAACCATTCTGTGATTCTACGATTAATGTGCACAAGTTCATATGTAACTCATAGAACAATTTCAGAAGACCGTATATAAACATTCAAAAATAGACAAATATATAAACCAAACATTCAAGTGTCAGGAATCACCAAAACATACGAGATATGCCTGAAATAGTCTCCATTCAGCATTCCTGTTCCATATTCCAATAATTCTATGGCTGCCCTCTGGCCTCACGCCACGCAGAGGAAAAGCGAAGGCTGAGCAATTGTTCTGCTTGTTTCTAAAACTGGAAAATGTTTTATTAAATCGGACAATTTGCAGGAAGGAAAAAAGGGATTGAGGTCCTGTGATTAAGGTAGTCAAACACTGCTCCTGAGAAATCCTGTTTTATCTGTGCCTCTGTCTCTGCATCCGAGATGTTCGATATGCCACTGGCAACCTAATTTTTCAGAAGTGGTCACCGATTATGTCTTTTCCACTGCCTTGGCAGATATATGTGTGCTGTCAGTGGACTTAACAAGTATGAACATATGGAGAACTATATAATGAACTCTTATTAAAGAGATCTTGAATGGAAAACTATTGATTGGGGTTGTTGTTTTTTTTTTTTTACCCTAAATCAGTGAGTAAACTCATTCCTCCTTTACACAGATTTCTTCAGATTGCTGTTAAAATAGATGCAGATTTATGAAGCTGTAAACATCCACGTGCAGAGGACCAAAGAAAAACTCCAAAAAATTAATACCACCATCTTCCAGCAGAGTAGGAACAGTGTAAACTAAACGCAAAGAGTCACTGAACAAAAGGTAACAGTAAGCTATTCATTAACACTCTGTTAAGAGAGCACTTAACCTGTGAAATAAATACTTATACATTGAAGTACTTCATGATAAGAGTAAGTATAAGTACATATTTGCACAGATTATTTAAATTATACCTATAACCTTTTAAGTATATGCCTTTGAGCATACGCCTTTGAGCCTTAACAACTTATTTTAACTTTGGAAACCACCACGGAGAAAGCTCTCCCCCTCTTTTTACTTCTTTATAGAGGAAGAGGAGGAAAGAATAAAACAGTGACTTCACCGAGACATTTCTTTAAAAATCCACAGAGAAACAGTTTCTCATGTTTTTGATATATGCTGGGAATAATTCTGCTTTCAGAAAAATGCACTGGGAGAGATGTTATTTTGCTTTTGATTCTGACAACCTGGTAAAACTGATCAAGAATGCAAAAGGATTTTTGAGAGGCCAGGACCGCAAAGATAGCTGTGGCATAAGAACAANATAGAAGTGTGCCAAACTGTAGCAGGAAATAAAAGAGACCGCGTCAAAGTAAAACAGTGAGTTTACATTGCCTCAGGGAACTGGCAGGAAAGGTAGTAAGGTGAATATAATTGTATCAGAAATCCTATTTCAAGAGAAATATGATAGAGTAAAAAGGAAACACACAAGTACTTAGGGACAAAGTTCGGAAGGCTAAGGCAAAAACACCTTTTATTTGGCAAGGGGCAAAGAAAACCCTAAAGAAAAGGAGTTCTTAATATGTATTTCAGAAAACAGAAAGGATACTATAAACCCGTTATTTACCTGGAAAGATAGTTAAACCAACCATTGACTGTAAGACAATGGCAGATTTTAATAACCTTCGCAAAGAAAAAAAGATGTCAGTTAATTACAGCAAGCCATCTAACAGTAGGGGGAAAATGGATTATAAGAGTAAGGACTTTTTAAGAACAATTAGATATATTCTTACATTATGCAACTGAAGAATTCATTGCATTCAAGTCAGAAGGGGCTTTGCTTTAGAGCAGTTGAGGAACATGGTAAAGCAAACTAAAGGGAGAGGCAGCAAAGTCCCAGAGGATAGTAGAAGAACAAACACAGCAGCGACTTAAAAGTGAGAAGAGAAGGAGAAAACAGGAACTGAGAAAGTTATAGACCACACGTAGCAACTCTGATTCTCAAAAGTCCCGAAACAGACTATAGATGGTTAAAAGTTATTTGGAATTTTTTAAGAACAACATCTAGTTTCCTTTTTGAGATCAGCACAGTAACCGATCTCAATGAAGTCTTCAATGCTGACCCACACAATGGTCTCAAAAAACAAAGGTGGCAACCTGGTCTTAACAAATAAACCACAGGAAGAACGAGAAAACAACAAACTGGTTCCAAAACTACCCTGCAAAATGCCCGTTCAGCTAAGAGGACATTTCAAACATCCCATAACAAACTACATACAAGTTTCCTGCATGATGCAGTTTTTGGGATGACCTACCAATAACTCCACCAGACTAATGTATCTGTGGAGTGACATAAATCCAAGAAAAGATGTCACTGCTTTCAGAAAGCAGGAGTAAAAATAATTTTGGCATAAAAGAGAGATGGTCTAAACTCATGTCTAATTACATTGAATATGTAAGATGTAAAAGACTGTTTTGAAAGGGTCAAAATACTGCTATGAAGGAAAAGTGATCAGTTTTACTCCATGATTACTGTAGAAAAGTTCCCCAAAAGTTCCCAGATTAATTTGCAGTAAAGGAGGTATCAGGAGTAAGGGATGGATATCGGGTGAAAAAAACAGAAGAATAAACATTGGAGTAAAAGTAGAGAAATCCCTGTCCCTGAAACTTTTTTAAAGACTAGGTTAGAGTGGCACTCATCAGGGATCATCTAGGTATACGTGATGACCCTGACACAAGTCACAGCTCTGGCAGGGCTGCAGGCAAATGCAGCCAACGTGCCCAGTTAAGATAACCCAATGGGACACGAGACACTACCAGAGAGGACCAGGGAGTGATGGACACGGCCCGTAACCGTGACAGAAGCTGACAAAAGTTACAGACAGAGCCACGAGGGGTGACTGGACTACCAGCGCGGTTAAGGGAGAGTTACGTGAGAAACAGCTGAACTCCAGAAGCAGCTGAAAGGGCAGGACGGAGGACCCTCAAGGGTTTGGAAGCATGTACAGCCAGCACACCAGGGTGACCGCACCGGTGGTGCCAAGTACTGATGAGATTACTGAGGGAACAGTACAAGCGTTATCAAATGTGGTTATGATTCAGCAAGAGTGGAATCGAGAGGAAAAACTAATTACGGCAGGCCGGTGATTTGGGAGAAGACTGGATGGAGGAAAGGAGGGATGGAGGTAGTAAAAAGGAAGGTGAAGAAGGAGGAAAAGGGATAATAACCACAGGTGGTCAGTACCTACCCAGGTAGCCCTGCACTGCTCATCACTGCAGCTTAAATGAGGGCAGCCAGGGAAGCCTGTTCTGAGCCCATCACAAGAATCAAACCTGTTTCTGCTGTCAGGAGAACTGGGACTGGGAGGGAGGTTTGGTCATCTTAGCATCGCCATGCTGGTGGTTGTTCATCCCCAACCTTTTCCTACCAGCCTTGTGAAGTTCCCTTTCATCCCTGCGCTTCCATGATGTTTTTGTAATGTCAAAGGAGCAGAATGTAAGTCCTATGGCTCCATTCGAGCTTTACACATAAAAGTCATTTCCAGAATATCCCCAGAATATCCTCAGGGACAAAGTGACCTATTTCCTTATCCGCCCTGGAGAAAGTCGCCAAGCTACAGTGCTATGGAAATGTAATTTATTTCTTTTTACTGGCCACTCCATAATAATTTCAGTGACACGTTTGGATTAATGCTGAATTCCCTTTTCACAAGCAACTAAGTCATTTGACAGTTGGGATATGATTTCAGCAGCCTTTGAAGGAGACGGGACAAATGGTAAGACCATGAAGTGCAAAGACTCCAACGTCTGGACGAAATTACTAAATATCTACCAAATAAATATTCACCAGACAAATGATAACCAAACATGTAAATTTATGGTAAACACTAACAGATATTTTTACGGACTCTAGATTCACCACAAACAATACTTTCAGAAAACCATGAGAAGCATAGGTGATGAGTACTGAATTTCAGTTTAGAATGCATTTTAAGCACACATCTGTTTCATTTACCATACAGTTGTGAAAAAAATAACCTTTTAAGCAAATCTCTAAAAATTAAAATGCGCAGCAATACCTAAAATGCCCTTCGTTCTATAATAAGTCGTTGATTAATTTTACTTTACATCACTGACATTTATCTGCACTTCTGCACTGAAACTGAAGTGAGCAGTCGGAAACCTCCTGGTCATCTTCAAAATGGTAGGGGGAAAAAATGCTCATTAAGAACATTCTTAACAAATATGACTGAATGCTTTTGAAGAAAATCCTGCTGTATGCTTTGCATCTTAATGGAAAAATCTTTGGATCCCTGACCTGACTCCAAACATCTGTGAATGCAACATGCCCTAATATTCTCCATGGGAGTATCCCTAGAGTTCATGCCACTGTTAAAACATCTAGTGAGAGGTCAAAAAAAAAAAAGTCAGAGCAGGAGCCTCTGAAAATGATGTTTACCAGTCACCGTACAATCATTTTCTCAGAGACTTAGGGGCCCTGTTTTATTAACTCTATCTAGAAAAGATACATAACATTTGCTAGACTACAAACAAAAAGGCTGTGCATCTGGTAACTCAGAGAATACATTCTGTTTCTGTTTGGAATTCAATATTTGCCCCACAATATTTTATGCTCCCAAGTGTTTCATCAAACTGTCACCGTTCTAACAGCTACTTCATACTCTTCTTTTCAAGAAACTGACAGTAATTAGCTTTTAGTGTGATAATACCTTCTGTGTGAGCATGGGCAGCATACCAAAACAATAAGTAGCACTTGTTTTGTGGCATTCAGTCTGAAAGACAGAAGTGTTTTACTATATGGACAGACAGCACAGGATTCTGCACAGCCTACTCTGTCGGTAACCTGTTACTGCTGAAGATCTAGTGACACAGTCACTGAAACATGCCTCAATTCTGAAGTCCTGAAGCTGACATCTCTCAAAAACCTTATGCCAAAATAGTGCAGGAAATCATCCGACAGGCTATAAAGCATTTTCCATTGTAAAACTTCCCAAAAGCTTTCACTAATTAGGTGTATGCAACTTCACTAAAATAAAATACAGTTACAGATGACAGACAAGACCAAGCAGAGCTAAGTGTATTTCAGAATTAAGAAAAACAAATGAAGCATTCAAACACACTTGAGCAAATCCCTACAACTTGGCAAAACAACTGAACAGACTGAAAAATTGCCTCTACTATGTAAAGACAATATTCTTCAGGAATGTGCAAGGAACAATGTAGACCCTTAATTCTGACCCAAATGTGGTTCCAGGTCAGAATGACATCCCAGGACATAATATTACACACTCAAAGACCCATGACTGTTACTGGGCTCAGAACTGGCAGAGAGAGAAATGTTTAAAAAAAAAAGAGAAAGAAAATTGTTCGCAAGTTCTTTTCTCACTTATTTACAAACTCCTACACTGCAGGCACAGCATCTGGCCGAGAGGAACACAGAACACAAATTAGTCTCAGTTTCCTCTCAGCGATGCCAAGTGGTCACTGACTTTCAGGACGATAAAGATATAATCCCATGGCAAATACTGAGGAACATAATTTCTACGTAGGCAGATCTACAGAGCATTTCCTAGATGCAGGGTCTGACCACACTCAGAAGAAAACTGGGTACACATCTTCTGCTCTATGAATCCCCACTCCGAAATGAAAGCCGGGCACACAACCGCAGAGGAGAACCACAGTACCATCTAGAAAGAAACCCCCCATCTTCTGGACAACTTAGGAAATCAAGATAGCAAGGCGTATCGCAGAGCTCTCAGCCCACAGTCTATGTGCAGCCAACTTCACCCATATTACACTAAAACCCTAAGCAATCAGAGATATGTGAATGAAGAACACTCTCTTCCACACGACAGCGCAACCATGGATTTGCAGATACGACCATCCACCAGAAAGCCCACCTGCAAATAAAAGGTTTGTAAGGCTGCTACCGCATCCAGCCAACAGATCGCATTCCAAATCCCCGTAAGTGTCGAAGCCACAGAAATCCCGGATCCAAATGTGGCCAACTTCCCCACCTTGGGTGTCCTGCTGCAGCACTGAGTCTTTCATCTTGCTTTTTACTGTAAATGGCAAACAACCTTATGATGGTTTTCCCACTCACCCCAGCCATAATTTATCAGGGCACTACCATTTTAAACCAATTCAGTTATCTGTCCTTACATGAGAGCTTTCTTCTTTAATGAGAACTAGCTGCTGTCTGTGACTCCAGACTACAGAATCAGAGGCTGCACCATGAGAGCTTTCACTGTCAAGTTACTGATATCAACATCTTGGTTAACACAGCAGCAAGCAATTGTAACTGACTTTCATCTTACTTCACCTGTGCTACATACACAGCCTTTTAAAATTTTTACTGCGACTCACCAGTATTTCTCTTTGTTCTTCCAGATTTTTTAAAAAGTTTGAGAACTCATGAAGCGATGCATCTGTAATACAAAACCAGAAGATATGTTTAATCTTGTTGCAGGATGGCACAGCAAAACGTAGCTACTTATAGTCACTTCTTACCTACCTATATATCTTTCATCATCTGTCTCCGCGTCACCAATGAATTCAAACTTGAAGTCTCTCAGAGAATGGGCAAATTTTCTCTGGGCTGCTGAAAGGTCTGCAAGAAAAAAAAAAAGCAAAGATTGAAGGTTAGGGAATCATTTTAAGGCTGGAAGATCCTCCTATCCCTAGAATAATCACCTTTTAGAAGAAAATTTTAACACAGGTCTGCCTAAAGACATTAAGAGACATCCGATATTGCCTAACTCTACTGATCTCATCCGGGAATTTGTCACACAGATCTCTTTATACAAGGCTACATAGCAGAAAATAAGTGTGATCACGTGTGCAGTATAAGGCCTATTCTTATAGGTATATTATATATTATGGTATATTCATTATACCATATTTTAGGGCACAGGCCAAACAAACAGATCTGCAACTACACAAGTTTAAGGCACACCGCTCAGAGTAAGTAGTGACAGTTGTCTTACTCTATTAACTTAAATTTACTAGTATATTTGTCAGCACAAATACGCATCTTAAGATTTTCTATATACTTTATGTGGATAGCTCTGCTAGTGAAACACACAAACAACAAACCTAAAAGAATTGGAACTAAAATTTCCATGGATTCTATACCAAAAATGAGTTAAATGCACAGCACCAAAATTAATTTTGTATAATAACTGTTCTGTAATATTCCTGAAACATTTTCTTCAAACCCAGGTTTTACCTATTAGCGTTTGACGATTCGGAGTCAGAGGGCTACACTCTTAGATCCCTCAGGAAATAAACAGACTCTATATTCAGCCACAACACCATCATTATAAACCCTTATTATGATTGACAAAGCTGCCAACAAGCAGTGTACACACACTTTTCTGTTGTGCTGACAAGTGCAGTTTGGGAACGTCACAACTTCTGGAAGGATGGAATTGCTCAATGGAAAAAGAGGACGTATGTCCTGGTACAATCCTACTCAGTAGTAAAGGTTTTACTCACCTTTTTGTTGTCAGCCAAGGTTAAGGACAATTTAAAATATTTAGTTAATCTATAATCTTTTTCTTATCACATGGGGTTCTGAAGGGCTAAGAACAACTCTTTTAACAGACCAGCGAAGCATTTTGTTCTTTAATGTTAACTGGAGCTAAGAGACTACAAACTTGGGCTTTTTTGTTGTTCTTGTTTTATTTTTTTTAAAAACAACTTTATGATAGGTCCTGCATCCAACACGCTGCATGTTGTATCACGTGTCAAAGTCAAGTACATACAACGCTGCGCTGAAACTTCAGTTCAAACACTTAAAAGGATAAGTCAGAAATATCTACCAACAGCAAGACACAACCTAAAATGAGAAAAATGCTTTCGGTTCCTGCCATTCCACATTCCTTTCTTTTCACCCATTTCTCATTAGTCCTTTCCTCGCCTATTGTGTAACAGCACCCTTCCCTGTGATGCTCTGCTGCCAGATACCTCCCTTTTTCAACTGCTCCTAAAGCATGTACGTGTGCCCCTCGACACATGAAGCAGCAGGATGCTGCTCAGGGTTGAAAGAAGGGTAAGAAGGTTGAAGGAAAAAGCAACATAATTCCCATGCAAAAGGAAACATGAGTATTTTAACTCAAACGCCTTCTGGGCTAAAAGGCTGCTGTTCATAAAGTGGACAGCAAAAGAAACAATTTCTGCCTGCTGTGAAAGAACATTTAATGTTATGCTTATTTGTGAGCCAGGTCACAACACAAGGCTGAAAAGAGTTTATTTATGGGAGAATGGGTCCAACACCACACACTCTACCGAACTTATTTAGTTTTCTCGAATCCGATAATCCCCTACCAAAGCCCTGTCACATGAGAGCTAGCCCCATGCTAGGGGAAGGAATTGGGTTTTTTTTAGACTTTCTCCCGCTTGTAGAGGTGAAGTATTCAAATTATGCTGAGCAAGGTACATGTCAAGAGAAGGCACGCAGCACCGCACGCGCGTACCACCCCCTTTCCCTTCCCAGGCTGAAAGGGTACCAAAACACCGGTGGGCTACGGGCTTTGATGAGCTTTTCTGGAGGGGTATGAAAGTGCAGTCCTGCATGGCTGCGTATCCCACCTCTCCACCAAAAGCCACCTCTCTGGTGACAGGGACAGCAGACAGAGCCTGGGCCCGCATCCTGACGCTTTCCGTGCGAAGTCCGACATCTTCGGTCAAGTTAAGAAGGGGCTGAATCAAACCACTGAGCTTCTCACAGGAGCAGAAAGCCACGTTCGTGCATTTCTCTTTACTGAATCTGCTGAAGGATTGGAAATCATTGACCAAAGGGCTGAGTAGGTGGTTGGAAGCAGTAATCTTTTAACACACCAAAGCTACACTTGAAGAATTCCTGTATTAAAGCCACGAATATACATTAAATTTTTGCAGAGTCTTTCCACAAATCATCTCTAAAACATTTAAGAACTGTTCCAGAAAATGCTGGAAAGCATCAGGGAGCGAGGGAAGGCTGGGGGTTTGGGACACAGAAGAATGAACTGATGGGTGAAGAAAAGCCACTGAAAGAAAAGACAATGGAATAGAAAGAGATTTTCTGGTGGATTTTAAGAACTTGGCACTTTCAACAAAGGTGAGAAGTCACCGGAGCAAAATAAAAACCCATCACATGTTGCAAGATGTAACTGGGAAGAAACAAACCTCCTGACTGGGGGAAGAACACTCCAGTCATTTGGTTCAACAGACTGCTGCAATCATCAGTGTCCTAACTGTTGGCAAAGTATTTTTTATCCTGCTTGATCAGCAGATGTTAACTACAAGATTCACCCTCCAATGTTTATATATCATCCATCGGTCTCGTTTTATTTTGGCTCAATTTACCTTTCAGGTCACATTCTGTTTCCATTCCCTGCACCAAAACAGTACTGGTCTAACAAAAACCAGGCAGAACCACCGGTACCCGGCTATTCACAGGAATGGAAGAGCCTCTGGTCTGCATCTTGCTAAACTAAAAGAAATAAAACTGAGCATCAAGTAGAGATGGAGAAAAACTGTCACAAAAGGGCAGAGTAAGACAAGTGAACCCATTCTGCTACAGCACAGAAAAAATTATGAAGGTGGTGGCGAGATTCAAAAAGATATCATAACCCTGTGTTGGATTTCTTACCATCTGACACACCATGGCCAGAGGGAGACACCTGAGGCCATCGGCAGTCCAACGATGCTTCCACTGTGGAGCAAACAACCCGTAACTGCTCCAGCCTTTACCCTGCTAAATTTCCTGTATTATTATTTCCTACAAAATTACCAGCATTTATGAAATGCTATAAAAACAACCTACATGCTGATATCGTAAGTACTATACTCTCTTTCTACTGTATTATGATTTAAATGCTGAGCATTGTTGCTCAAGTTAGAAATTTCATAGACGTAACTTGGCTCCCTCCCGTCCTGTGTCAAAAGACCTTTACTACAGCAAATTTTGTTGGCTGGCACTGACGGATACATCCCGGTATTGTTCCACATCAGCACCAGAACTTGCAAGACGAGTATGGGCTATATAACAGACCGCAAACACTTAAGGATTCCAGCTACATCCATTAGGATAAGACAGCACATGAGTACAGTACATATTGAACAGCATGCCCAGTTACGATGATTATCCAAATAACGCTGGAGCCTACCAAAAAAAAACCACAGTGAGAATTTAGGGGGCCAGAAAGTATTTTATTCCCTTTAATCTCCACATTCTACACAGCGACACCAAAGAAAAAGATATAGGAAGCAGTAACAGGGTTGCTGTTGGTTGAAAGCTGCTGCTACCATTTAAGGGGAGAAACAGGGCATTCAGGATCAAAGAGTGCTTAAATATCAACCAAACACTAACACTCTCTTCCTGAATAAAACGTAATCCCGGCGAACCCATAAGGCAGAGTCGTTTCAAAGTCTCACTTTCTTAAAACACTAAAAAAAATAAAAAATAAAAAAAAAAATCAAGCTAAATGTTTTGACCAAAAGACTGAAGAAAAAGACAGACACATTTCCAAAGAGAGGAGGGAGGGAGATAAGAAAACCAGAGCTTTTATTTTTCTCTTTTTGTTACTGTTCATAACAGTACAGTGTATTTTTTGTGTGTTTGAATGTAACCACTTAAAAGCACATCAGAAGAAGGAGGAGGAGCTGCCAGCTCCCTTACTTTGTTCTGAAACGCTACAGCCACAAGCACTCCCGTCAGCTCCTCCTGTGCCAGACACGCTGCCGGTGCCCCACACAAATACCTCTAACATTTTTTCCATTCGGATTTGGAGGAAAATCTTTTTTGTTCCTTATCTGAGATAGCCCAGCCGACGCCACAGCACCAGTTGCTAAGGCGGTGGCCAGCCCTCACAGCACCAGACTCCCATCGCTCACTTTACTCCACTTTACTGGGACTAACTCCAGTGCCACCTAAACTAAAGCTCCTGCACGAAAGCAGGACAACGTTGCTTCCTAAGGCTATCCTAGATTTCTTCTGCACGGCAAGAGAATTACCTGTTGGCAGCAGCCCTTTGGATTACTGTTAATATTCTTCTACAGCAAAACGCAGATTTCAACGTCAAGCTTCGCTTCTACTGCACCATGGTGACTCTTGAAGAAGAACCGGAATTACATCGCCATTCCTCATCTCTAACTACACATCTCATTAACACTAACATTTGCTCCAAGAACCACAGAATTCTAGAGGCTTTATTTAAGAGAGGTTAAAATCGCTCTGGTCTCGTTCAACAGCATTCTCCTCAAAAAGCTAAGAGGTTAACAAATACTTAGATTTAACTCCCAAGCTCATCTTCAAGCTACGTTACTACTTTAAGGACCAAAATTAGACTTCTCAATCTATTTTCTTCACAGGGCTATGAAGATGATGAGGGGCCTGGAGCATCTCCCTTACGAGGAGAGGCTGAGGGACTTGGGGCTTTTTAGTCTGGAGAAGAGAAGGCTGAGGGGGGATCTGATCAATGCTTATAAATACTTAAAGGGAGGGTGTCAAGAGGACGGGGCTGGTCTTTTTTCAGTGGTGCCCAGGGACAGGACAAGAGGAAATGGGCACAAACCTGAACATAAGAAGTTCCACCTAAACTCGAGGAGGAACTTGTTTGCTGTGAGGGTGGCAGAGCCCTGGAAGAGGCTGCCCAGGGAGGTGGTGGAGTCTCCTTCTCTGGAGACATTCCAAACCCACCTGGACAAGTTCCTGTACAACCTGCTCTGGGGGGACCTGCTTTTAGAGGGGGTTGGACTAGATGGTCTCCAGAGGTCCCTTCCAACCCCACGTGATTCTGTGATTCGCAGTAGGCCAAGATTGGGCAAGCTACACGCTGTCATGAAACAGGCAAGGACAAGCCGAGGGAGAATCGGCCTCTCCCCTCTTCTTCCCAGCATCAAATCTCACTTGCAAGAGCTAATGAAGTAGCTCCAGAGGAACACGGGACTTAAACCAGTTTGTCCATGAGCTGCAAAACGGACCTGTGTGATGTTTTGGTACAAAACGTGCCATCTCAACGCTTACAAAAGCGACTCCGGGCTTCTCTTCTGCGTCCCCTTTAGCAAGGTGAACAATGAATCTAATACAATTCGTGACACCAAGAACATGAACAGGATTTAGTTATTACCCCAGTAAGGTGGATAAACAGGATTTACTAATCAACTTAGCAGATGCAAGCCATGTGGCAGATTCTTAAGAGCAGTAACAAGTTCAAACTCCCAAAAAACAAATAAACTTTTTACCACTCCTTTTTATCTATTTTAAGAATCCACAAAACGGGGGGGGGGGGGGAAAGCACCAAAAAGNNNGGGGGGGAAAGGCACAATAAGGCTAACGTAAAGTTATTCATTTCCTTCCAAAACCAGAATGGAAATCAAACTCAAAGACTGAAAGGTTTCTGGAGTCCTGTTTTAACAGTGTCACGTTACCCCCGGCAACTCATGAGTTTCTGAAAGCTTTGCAAATTCACATATCTGCATTAAAAATCAACCCATTACTGACTTGTCACGTAGCTCTTAACTTTTTATTTTTCCTTCCCTGGCATAATACAGTGTAAGCGTATTTAGACTATCCCACACCTTTAAAATAAATAAGGAAAACCACAACACCTCTCCATTTCAGTTTAATTCAACTATTGACACAGCGCTGCCTATAAATACTTAAAGGGAGGGTGTCAAGAGGACGAGGCTGGTCTTTTTTCAGTGGTGCCCAGGGACAGGACAAGAGGAAATGGGCACAAACCTGAACATAAGAAGTTCCACCTAAACATGAGGAGGAACTTCTTTCCTGTGAGGGTGGCAAAGCCCTGGAAGAGGCTGCCCAGGGAGGTGGTGGAGTCTCCTTCTCTGGAGACATTCCAAACCCACCTGGATGCCATTCTGTGCAACCTGCTCTGGGTGGCCCTGCTTTGGCAGGTGGTTGGACTAGATGGTCTCCAGATGTCCCTTCCATCCCCAATCATTCTGTGATTCTGCAATTCTGCTCCTGCTGGCCCCAAAGGCACCTTTCCAGCCACAGCTCTCGAGCATCCATCAGAAGTGACAGCTTCACCCCCTCTGAATTCATACACTCGGGTCTGAAACAAATCTACGACAACTATACCAAAGTTATGACATGTTTTATTGCTTACTAAAAACCCTCAGAAATATGGTGTCAGAATGAAGTTACTCTAGATCAAGTTTACACATGGACATGCAAAAGAGAGCTTAAATTTTCCAAATATAATGAAAAAGAGGAAGAGCTAGCAAACAGCAGTAGCAATACTTTAGGAGAAGTCTTTCAAATTTTAATATAGAAGGGTTTCACAGAATCATAGAATGGTTCGGGTTGGAAGGGACCTTAAAGATCATCGAGTTCCAACCCCCCTGCCCTGGGCAGGGACACCTCCCACCAGACCAAGTTGCTCCAAGCCCCATCCAGCCTGGCCTTGAACCCCTCCAGGGATGGGGCAGCCACAGCTTCTCTGGGCAACCTGTTCCAGTGCCTCACCACCCTCACAGGAAAGAATTTCGTTCTGGTATCTAAAGTTACCATTTCAGTTACCAAATTTTTCTTTAAAGAAAAGCTTTGCATTTCAGCATCAAACAGAAAAAAGGAAATTGCAGGAATAAATGGAAAACAAACAACCCTAAACTAATTTATATGTAAATACAAGAAATTAATAATAATTTTAAGAATCCTAATCTCTAATGGAATTTGCTTTTTGTCTCGTCACAGATAAGAATTGCTGTCATTCTTGTTACATTAAAAGTCCAGATTTTTTCACAATTGTCCCAACAGGAAGTAAACATCTAGAAGACAAAAAGCATGTTTTTATGGTACAATCTTAGAAAAAGAGAGAAAACCGAATACTGGGGAAATTAAAATCATTCTTCAGAACAGTGCCTCCGTTAGGAACTGACTGGTCTTACATGTGTCTTCCACAGTGTTTGACATTCCCTATTACCAGTTTTAGTACATGCTGGGGTCATTAATTTTGGCATAATCATATAACATGTAAAAACAGGCAATTTAGCCTGAACAAGCCACATGCAAATGGTATGGCACAGATATACTAACCTTCTCTCCACTTCTTCAAAGTAGAACCACCCAATTTTTGCACGATTTCGATTTCGTAGGTTCATTCTCTCGTATTTCATGATTTTCCTTCTTTCCAATGCATAATTCCATCGTTTAAGTACCACTACTCTCCACATCAATCAAAACAGGGAAGTTAAGAAAGCTTTCAGATTTTAGCAAGGTTTAGCCGATTTCCACATATATGCAAAACAGTTTAAATGCCATAACCTCCAACCAGTGTTTTCTCCTATAGAAAGTGCGCAGCATAATTACATAAAACACATACCATCTTGTCTGCCTTCTCTGGTTCTCCAACTTTTACCAGTGAAAACGGACTTAAGTCATTTCTCCTCTTTCTACCCTCTCCAAGTACAAAGGTACAAACTCCACATTCCCCCACATCAAGAACCAACCAATTATCACGTTAATTACCGTACATGAAATATCACAAAGTAGCATCTTCTCTGGGTATGGGTAAACTGCCAAATCACGCTGGTATTGTCGCCCTGCTGCACCACACCTTCTCGGGCTCTGGTTATCTGCTTTTTTAGCTGATCTTTGAAATCAGCAAGTCAGCCCTACTCGACCCTGCCAAGGGTATCTTCCTCTTTGAATCACAGGCATCAGGCAAACCAGCACACTCAATATCTCAGCGGAGATTAAGGCCCTCCTAGAGGATCTCCAATAGCTCTTACAAAAAAAAAACCTGCACCCCTCTGCCAGCTCAGAGGGTGACTAAATTTTTCAGTTCTGCTCTTCAGGAACACAGAGTTATTAACAATTCATGAAAGAAAAATGCAGGCTACAACCTTGCCAATACACAGAATCACAGAACGATATAGGGTTGGAAGGGACGTCTGGAGACCATCTAGTCCACCCCCCTGCCAAAGCAGGGCCACCCAGAGCAGGTGGCACAGGAACATGTCCAGGTGGGTTTGGAATGTCTCCAGAGAAGGAGACTCCTCCACCTCCCTGGGCAGCCTCTTCCAGGGCTCTGCCACTCTCAAAGTAAAGGAGTTCCTCCTCATGTTTAGGTGGAACTTCTTATAGTCAAGTTTGTGCCCATTTCCTCTTGTCCTGTCCCTGGGCACCACTGAAAAAAGACCGGCCCCATCCTCCTGACACCCTCCCTTTAAGTATTTATAAGCATTGACAGTCACTGCTTGAGGGGTGGAGAAACATTCCTGCAATTCTGCCATCAGATCTGTATCCTAAAGGCTCTGCTGAAGGGTCAGGCAACTGTGTGGAGTACCACCAAGACAATTTGCCTTCAAAGGAATCATAACCATCTTCCTGATCCTTTCAACCTCCATGCCTCTGACAACCAAAACAGATTGAAAGAAGTAGTATGTTAGAAAGCAAGCACTAAAAAAACCCCAAATTTACAGTGCAGAAAACTATGAGGGCATTCCACCAAATTCACATGGTTCCCAAAGATAAAAACTAGCAGTTCAGGATTTGCTGCAAAGGTTTCCCTGTATCGTGCTGCACCACATGGTAGCAAGATGGACACCAATATTATGTTCTCTTTTCCCACAAGAACACTCTGCATCAATCCAGAGCGAGCAGTTTGAATACATATTAATGTAAAGATGTATGAATTAGGAGGGTGAGATTACACTTCAAGCAGCAAATCTTCTAGCACAGATTTAAAACTGACTTGTCTTTTGCAAGACAACTCTGATCATGAAATGGAACATAAGTTTCCAGATGTTGTATTCTTCAATTCAAATTTTTGTCAAACGCCACAAATTTGAAGACGCTCCTGCATTTTTTCATGGTTTCTTTACTTGTATTTATTTTGGAGGATGACTATGCTTCTGTTCCACAAACCACTTATATCCTAAATTAAGTTAATCATGTCTCAAGGAAAATTTGCAAACAAGCAAGGGTGTTCACCCGCAAGGAAATCTGAAGACCATACTGTTTAAGGAAGAAAAATTGTGCTAGATAACTGAAAACATTCTCCTCAAGTGGGAAATTCTGTAGAAGAAATAAAGTAGTTACAGGGAAAAAAAAAACCGCTGTTTATTTTACAGATACTTATCCAACATCAGCATTCTGAATGTTTAATTCCGGAGTATTGCTTTCTTCCCCAGACTTATTTCTCACACGATAACTATGTTTACATGAACCAGAATATATTGTGTTGAAATATTATTTTGATTGCAAAAGAAAAGGTCAATTCACTGTTGGGTACGAGCCTAATTTTGCCACCATATTCTCCAACTTACAAGAGTTTTGTGGATGGGGGGCGACTCCACATAATCAAATCTATACTCTGAATACGGACAATTAAGCATTAACCCCTCAGAACTCATCTTAAATGAAATATTCTCTGAATCCAGAGCACTTTATTTTTCAAAATCCAAACAACTAACAGGACATGTCTACCTAATTTCTTCAGTCATCAAAATTCACTCGTGGCAGTCAAGTAATGGTGTTCTATCAATACAGTAGGAGGAACTGACCAGAGCACAGAGATTTCCCCCTTCCATGAAACCGGACTGACTTCATTATTTGAAGTTTATTGTCTTCGAAAGCACACGTGCAAATGAAACTTGATGTGGTTGAGAAAGTTGGAGGGGGAGCACAGCTCAGCCTGGGATGGGAAGGTCAGAGCAAACATGCCAGCTTGCAAAAATCCACAGCAGCAAGGAGAGGAAAAAAAAACCCCACACTATTAAAAAAAAAAAAAAATCTTTCCCCAGAGTTTCTGGCTAAATTAATCCTGAACAGGATTTCATGCAATAAAGGCCTTTTTCCAGACAGAGCTCACTACCTGCTTAGTTCCAGCCATCTGCAAACAATGTAAGCTTCAGTGCTTTTCCACGAGAAGTCAGAAGATGAGTGCTTTTTCCACGAGAAGTCAGAAGACAATTCCATAATGGGAAATGGGCAGCCAAAACACAAGGAGAGCTGGCACTCACCTCCCTAGTGAATGACTACAGCAAGTATTTTTATCATTTTTAAAAGCACGTGCTGTTCAACTGATGGGTTGTAATATTTTATGAAGCTGTATATCAAGTCTGCAGAAATGTCAACATGAAACATGAAAGCCTTCACAAAAAAAAACTACATCATTCACAACGTTTTCTCTCTTCAAAATGGCAGATATTTCAAAACATTATCACTTGTGTGGAATTACAGCCTGTTTGAACCCTTGCACATGTAGACAAAAACCCACAGGGAGATCAAACTTGCAAGATACTGTGATTTCTCCGCAACAAAACACATCCAAACATGCACTCAGCACACTCGCACACGCATAATTAGAGTGTTGTATGAAACGGCTACCAAACACTTTGGCATCAGTAAGACCAGAAAAGGTTCAGAAAATGAAGTTACATTTTCGCCAGTTTCTCTGGGGTCATAAAAATTAAGCAAAATTCTTCCAGTAGGCTGAGAAAGACCTTAGATAGTACAGCTTTAGTTTCCCGAGTGCAACAGGATTCAAGTGGGCAGAGGAAAACACAAGGAGGAATCAGACGAATGAGCAGCTGAGATCCGTAATTCAACAAGCAATGGCCAAGTGCCCAACCTTTGGGCTATTTATTTACTTATTCATTTATTGAAAGGTGAGAGCATGAATGCATTTTGGAAAATACTTGACAATTTAGTGCATTTCTACACTAAAAATTCAAAGAAAATTAAAATCCAAATTCAAAACGCAAAGGTTAGGAAGTCTGGCAAGATTTGCATTAAACTCCTTTTATTGAGGTATCGCTGTTTTTGCCCACTATAGGCAAATCGGAGTGAATCTTCAGCATCAAGAAGGATGGGATGACCACAACAGGCCCCCTAAGAGGGAAGGGCTCAAGAATAACTTTGCTGTTAGTCACAGAAGTGCCATGAATTCAAGTTTTGACAGGGAAAACAGCTGGCAGCAGCCTCTACCAACGTCATGTATAGTTTCCAGCAAAAGCACGGGACAGCATTGCAGTGGGTAGCTAAACTAGATGCCCAAATCAAAGAAAGGTTTTACCACACACTTTTCCAAAACTGTCAAATAGGGATTTTACACGTAAAGCGAAACAGCAGTTGTGTGTCAAAAGGAAATTTTTCTAGTAGCTCTCACATGAGCTTTTTCTGGCCAAACCATATTAAAACTGAAGCTTCTAATGAGGTCAGACCAAAACCATACGCATACACCACAGAATATTTCAACATCTGTATAGTGAATATGGGATTCCCTTAAATAAATGGAGACAGCAGAAAGCACTGAAATACAGGAAACGTGACAGCAAATGGTGAGCCTCCCACTTGCATTTCTCTGCTCTCATTGTTGCTCTTTTAAAGTTGTCACTAGAGGAAGCCCTGACGCTCCAGCATCATTTCACCTGCCAGGTTCTCTGATTATTGCAGTTTATTTGCCTGGACAGAGGAATAAAATTATTACTCCTGCCATCAATAATCACTAACAGAGCTTGCCAGGAAACATTTATTTAAATATTCAACTATGTAGTATGGTATATGCCAAAAGAGAAACTTTACTTATCTCCGGTCTGCACAGCTGTTGAATATTTGAACTCTATGCACAAAGAAATCCCACAATTCTTCTGTCAGTTGCAGATTAGAGATTTTACAAGAGGCCAGTGAATCAATTGTAGGATTTTACTATGCACATAAAAGAGAAACACAGTCAAAGTTACTAACTCCAATTGGGAAAAAACCTTCGACCTTAAAGTCACTGGCACACGAGCATGTGAAAGCCCCGCTGGTCTAGGATTTCTCCAAAATTAGTTTCCAATCTGGGTATCAGCGGCAACTGTTCCCCAGATCGAAGATCACTAAAAGCTCAAAAAAACCAAAACGACTGAGCAAAAGCAATTTAGGACAGTCAAAAGTAAACACCATAGCCTCACAAGAGGCACAAGGCGTGAGAGAAACCTCTTGCAATCCTACACAGCGATACCAAAGTAACTTACAAGCAGGAAACCAAGTTGTCTGTACAGTTTTCTAATGCAACTTTCATATTTCATTCTGTTTTCAAACGAAAGGAAGACTTCCCGTAAGGAAGACTTCCCGGATACAACACAGTAAGAAGCATTTTTAAATTACTTACGTCCTTTACGCTTTGACACAAAAATTAGCTTAAATTTACTATCTCGGTTTTAGAGAAAACTGAAGCTGGCTTTGATTTTAGATGAGCGTAATGTATAATTTAAGAGTGAAAGTATTACCCTATGTAACTTAACTGTTTCAGTGCATCACTATGTACTCTGCATTTCTGACATAGGGAGCTCTCACGAGAGAGAAGATAATCATAGAATTGTCTGGGCTGGAAGGGACCTTTAAGATCATCGAGTCCAACCATCAACCTAACTCTGACAAAAAAAACGTCACTAAACCATGTCTCTAATGGTTTATGTCATCCCGTCTTTTAAATACCTCCAGGGATGGTGCCTCAACCCCTTCCCTGGGCAGCCCATTCCAAGGCTTCATAACCCTTTCTGTGTAAAAATTCTTCCTAATATCCAACCTGAACCTCCCCTGGCGCAACTTGAGGCCATTTCCTCTTGTCCCATCGCCTGTGACTTGGGAGAAGAGACCGACTCCCCCCGGCTACCCTCCTTTCAGGGAGTTGGAGGGAGCGAGAAGGTCTCCCCTCAGCCTCCTTTTCTCCAGGCTGAACACCCCCAGCTCCCTCAGCCTCTCCTCACAAGACTTGTTCTCCAGACCCCTCACCAGCTCTGTTGCCCTTCTCTGGACCTGCTCCAGCACCTCAATGTCTTTTTTGTGGGAAGGGGCCCAAAACTGGACACAGCCCTCGAGGTGAGGCCTCACCAGTGCCCAGTACAGGGGGACCATCACCTCCCCAGTCCTACTCCCCACGCTGTTCCTGACACAGGCCAGGATGCTGGTGGCCTCCTTGGCCACCTGGGCACACTGCTGGCTCCTGTTCAGCCGGCTGTCCACCAACACCCCCAGGGCCTTTTCTGCCAGGCAGCTCCAGCCACTCTGCCCCCAGCCTGTAGCGCTGCAGGGGGTTGGTGTGACCCAAGGGCAGGACCCGGCACTTGGCCTTGTTGAACCTGAACCTCAACGATGCAGTTTCTTGCGTAAGTTGAGCAATACTGCAAAAATATTCACAACCTCCCTTAGAAATGTATTTCCTTAGCTATGTATTTCCTGCAAGGGAAGAGACTGTTCTCACCACTTCGATGATATGAGGAACACTTTACATAATAGAGTAGGAGTACAGAAGTTCAGGACTTGGGTTCAGTACTGTTTGAGTTTCACTCATGGAAGCTGAGGAAAACAGAAGGGAAGAGCAAACCAGCATTTCCAAAGAAAAAAATTATGTTATAAAATGTTTCGATTTGTGAAGTTTCTATTCCCATTTCTGGGGTTGAGGCATTACTAAGCTTCAGAGAATTTGTTTATAAAACAGGCAGCACTGATTTTTGTTTTGCCTCTCTCCCCTGGACCCACCACCAACAATTTATATTCAAGTACCGTCCCTGCTTATCATCGGTCACAGGATCCGCTGCTCTGTCTCACTAGCCCAGACATACTCGGCATACCCAGAGCTTTAACTTGCATGTGTCAGAGTGAGTGAGAAGTGGACAAAAGGGGAAGAGAGGACTAAAGCTGACCTGTGACTGACCACAAATGCTGCCAAGTTAAAAATCCCTTCTCTAAAACAAGACAAAATGAAAAAAAAAAAAATCAACCACCATTCTTCAAATGAGGAGTTGCTTGGACAGTGACAATCTATATATATATATGTAGATATATATACAATACTCACAGAAGAGCCTCAAATTTCAAGGCTGTTGCCTGAAATTACTACAGTACAAATACAGGATGAGAAATTATGGAATCTGAAGGAATGCTGTGGCATTCACCAATGAACTTACTGTATCTGTGCAACACAGGGAGTTATGCCCAGCACACACACCTACATACACAGAATTGTTCTACAGAGAAAAATAAAAAAATCACTTAAAATCAGCTTAAAAGAAAAAAGAAGGTATGCCACACCTTCTATGATACTTATCTTGCAATAGGATCACGCAAGAGCACTACCAACAAATCCATCAGGAGAAATGCTAGTTAGAAAGCAAATCAAAACCACAAAACGCTTGAGTTATTCTCAATAGCCAGAAGACAGACTTCAGGTTTGAAAACTGTGAAAAGCTCTTAAACCCAAACCAGCACTGAGGATAAGCAGGACACTTCCAGGACCTAAAGGGGCTTACAGGAAAAATGGGGAGGAACTCTTTATCAAGGAGTGTAGTGAAAGCACAAGGGGTAACGGTTTTAAACTGGAAGAGGGGAGATTTATTAAATATTAGGAAGAAATTCTTACTGTGAGGGTGGTGAGACACTGGAACAGGTTGCCCAGAGAAGCTGTGGCTGCCCCATCCCTGGAGGGGTTCAAGGCCAGGCTGGATGGGGCTTGGAGCAACCTGCTCTGGTGGGAGGTGTCCCTGCCCAGGGCAGGGGAGTTGGAACTCGATGATCTTTAAGGCCCCTTCCAACTCTAACTGTTCTATGATTCAAGTGCAACATTTATTTTGGTTATCGAGGAAGCAACAAAATACTTTGCAGCGTTATACTTCTAAAGCATCTAGTGCAGCAGCACTTTGTGAGGTCTGGGGATGAAAACCAGGAGAATTTAGAATTCCTCCTCTCTGACATCTTAGGAAAATTCACAAAGTCTATTATCCAACTGGGCTCTGGCAGCACCGGGGATAAAGGACGTTCTGTCTGACTGCAGGCTGACCGCTGCATATTCATCAGTGACATATGTTAATTATTCAACTTGAGACTGTAGGGTAAACACTGCATGTCCGTCGGCCTGCACTCCAGCCGTACTGGCTTTCTAGCTCAAGCTTTAGCACTCACTGGTACAAACTGTCCTGGCTGCTCACACCACTTTAAATGTGCATGCCTTTTAAATCAGATTATTTATTCATATGTCAAGCTTAGAACCAAGCAGAAAACAACCAAGAGGATGAAAGAAAGGAAAGTAATTAACTAACAATCCCTGACACCAAACAAAACAAAATTTTGAGGAAAGGGACCAAATGCGAAGTATTATGACAACTGTGGGATATAGTTGCCTGACTACATCTAAATTTGGCCAGGCTGACAGGAGAGACTACACAGCTGTCCTGTGTTTGTCCCACCCTCTGTGCCCCCAATATCACCAAGAAAATAGAAAATGTTACCCGTCAAAATCATCATTCAACTTACCCAACTGCCAGGTGGTTCACCTCGGTTTATGCATTTTAGAGTACAAAACCAACACGAAAGCCATTTGTTTGGCAGAGATTTCAGTGAAAGGGGCTCTTCTGTAAACCGTCTTAAAAGCAATAACCAGATTTAAACAATTATTTTTTTATAGATCTGAAGAGATGGTGCTTAAATACTCTCCAGTGTCTGGTTTGAGGCAAATCGAGAGACTTGCAGTCTCAAGTGACCAGCCTATGTCTTTTGAAACAGGAATGTAGGTGACAAGACTGCTACATGGAAACTACTGAGCTCTGCAAGGGAAAAAATAAAACACAGGCTGTTAAGGATAAATACGCACTTAAATACTTTTTTAAAACCTTTTATCAGTACATCACAGGCCTTTAAAAAATAAACACTTTGTTTTTGAAAGTGAAGTCACTTTGAGTCACGGATTCTCAAGACTCTAGAGGAAAAAGGATTAGCAGAGTAAATTGACCACCTACCAGGAACCTGCAATTCAGACATCTCAGTATAACAGCAGCAGGATCACCAGGGTCCCTGTGCAAAAAAAAGAGGGGCAGCAGAAACCCCCAACCTAGCACCGCCACCTTTAAGACAAACTTCGGGGGCTTGAATGACGATACCCAAGCTGGACACTCCGGTTATTGCATGCTTCCCTAACAATTTGCAGCCACTCTATTTTAGGGAGATGGATTTTATTTCTCTATTTTTAGTACTTTATTTCAAGAAGGAAAAAATGAGATGGAAGAAACATTTTAAAATAAACTAGAAATTGGCCTGGATGATAGAAGAAATCCCCTTCGCCTTTTTTAAAGCTTTCTAATTAGCACAAGTAACAAAAATGGTCATAGTGGGAGAGCGGATATATAATCCTGAAAGCATGTAGAAGTGCACAAAGAAGACTGATTAATGTTGCTACAGAGTTACTTACAAACATTAAAAAGAACCTGGATCATGGTGATGGGGGGGATTTTTTTTTTATTTTAATTTTTTAGTCCTCTCCCTTCTCTTTGGCTTTTTCCTTTCAGTTAAAAAACAAACAAAAAAACCCCAACTGTGTCTTCCCTAATGCAACACCCCTTGATTTCTCCTAAGTTTTCTATTTCATTGATTCCAGCTGCAAAACCAAAACCTTTAAGAAAATACTCATCAAAGTTCCTTATCAAAACACACAAATCACCTATGTGATAACAGTCATTTGAGCAGTGAAGAACGCCCTAAAATTAACCCCACATTTCAACAGAGATGGGAGTGGCAGAGTTGTTGGACAATGTAAGATACACATTTCCCTAAATTAGACCTTTCAGTCTGGCTCCCTCAGTAGCCTGTTCCTTCCCACACTCAAGGGAAAAAGAAAACCCACAACTCAGGCTAACATGAAAGAGGCACAGACTTTCCATATATTCAAAGTCATAAGATGAAAGCAAGAGAGCAGAAGAGACTGACTGCCAGCACAATGATTACTCAGCTAAGTCAAGTCACAGGACAGCACGGGTCTTCGCTACAAGGCAGTTTTTCCCCCCTTCTTTAAGTACCTAACATAGCATTAAAAAAGATGCAATATTAGAAATTACTTATCCCATGGAAAAAACATTTCTTGTCCTACAGAACTGAAACATTATTCTCCTCTTCTCCTCCCTCAGAAAGATAAAAACCTGTCTTTTTTTCAGTGGTGCCCAGGGACAGGACAAGAGGAAATGCGCACAAACCTGAACATAAGAAGTTCCATCTCAACATGAGGAGGAACTTCTTTGCTGTGAGGGTGGCAGAGCCCTGGAAGAGGCTGCCCAGGGAGGTGGTGGAGTCTCCTTCTCCGGAGACATTCCACACCTGCCTGGACACGTTCCTGTGCAACCTGCTCTGGGTGGCCCTGCTTTGGCAGGGGGTTGGAGTAGAGGATCTCCAGAGGTCCCTTCCAGCCCCATAGCATTCTGTGAAAGAAAGCATTACAAGAACTACTTGAACAAGTTCTGTAGGTAGAGAAACAGCAATAGTAACAGCAAGCATAAAAGTCTTCCCTCAGGTTTTGGTCTCCTGTCTCACCACAACCATGCCCAATCTTGCTCAGCAGGCAACTGATACCAAGGTGACCATCTGGGACACAGAATACAAACTAGAGATTTAATCCCATCCCACCTTTCCAAGCCTAACTATAATCTAAACACCTTCATTTTAAATACACACACAAGAAAGGCATGCATTGTATGTACAGCTACATAGACAGTTATTGTACTTGGACATCCTGCTATGCTTTCTGTATTAAAAAACAAAACCAAAATGAAACAACAACAACAAAAAAAATAATTCACCAAGAGACTCTGCAATCGTTTCACAGCTGGTCTCCTTAACGCAAGAAAACCACCTATTAGCATACTTGATAAGTGTGTTCTTTCCCCTGAAGAACCACCATGAATGAATGAAGTATCCTTGATCCAGCCAACTCACAGCAGCCTCCGCTCTTCAACTGACAAAGCCTGTTCCCAAAATTCTGCTAGTACTTCTAAGAGGCAGTTTCAGACGGCTAACTGGAGAAATCTGTGAAGACTCTTTTTTTTTTAGCTTTGGGAACAGTTTACTTCTTCTGTCTGGAGCACCACCTTTATTAGAAAACTTCCAAGAACTTGGAACACCAGCCGTAACGTGGATGCCCTGGCAGCTGAAGCTCAGTCCTGCATCAACAGCACACTCCAGAGCTACTCAACAGGCACGTATTTAAAAAACAAACATAATTAGTAGAATATTAGTGAGGCAGGTGTCTCGCAGCAAGCTTTTGAAAAGCTGGCAGTATTTTTCTGAGGAAAGAGAAGAGTCTATCACAAGACAAATCAAGTACACTTTCCTTTGCTCAAACCTCATTTTGAGTAATTCACAGCTCGTCTGCCACAAAAGGCAATACAGCCCAAAGGAAAGGAATCAGGAATCCCAGTTTTGTGTCTCACTTGTGCTGCGCTGCTGCTTTGCAGTTGTGGGACTATGCCATCAATAAAATGTCCAGAAAATAAACCATAAAAGTCAATAAAAAGTCTGTACAACAAAGGAGCTAGCCTGATTAAATCTACCAGGTATGGAAATAAGGCAGCAAAGTACTGGAAACCCTAAAGTGTTCAGTGAATGCGTTTGCCAATGGCAGGTGAAAAGGCATTGCTTGGTTTCTGTAGGAAGCAGGAGATTCCAACCTAGTCCTAGTAACGTAAATCAGAACAGTTTCTAACCAATTCAGGTCCAAAAGGGGTCCACAGCTGGCCCTCAGAACCACAGCGAACAATCTAGTACTAGCAACTACCCTACTCCATCACATCATCTAATGCAACATATTTATGTTAGGATGCACGAATGAGGTGTATCCCAAAGTCAAGCAAGCTTATCTCCCCCCAAAAAGTAAAATTTGCAATAAGAATTGAAGACGAGGTGGCAGTTCATAGCTTCTTGCTTTTTCTTCTTCTCCCCATACACAAAAGCTCTTTATGAACGTTGCAGAAAGCTGCAACGCACATGAAAGGTCCCATGGCCAACTAACACATTCGCTTTAAAGTTCCTTGTTAATCTCATTTTCTAGTCCCAGTTGGCACCAAAAAGTAATTCCTACACTAAAAGTTCCCCCATGCATTTTTTTCCTCCATTTACTAACATTTCTTCTCGTGTCCAGGTTCCATAGTAAAATTATTGCTGAAGCAGAGGAAAAGAACACACATTTTAACACATCAGCTGTGATAATCCAAAGGGAATGGGATTCTTAAGCAGCATTAGGCTCTATATTCATTAGTCAAACCCAGATTACCATTTTCTACTCTGCCCATTTAAACTGGCAGGTTTCTGTGATTTACAAGAACAAGACGCAGTACACATACACAATTTACAAAGCCAACTCAATGAACAGCAGTCCTTCAAGGTCCTAGGCTGTTCCAGCCCATTCCGTTGCTGTTCTGAGGTAGGACCAGTACAGGACAGCATCAAGAGTCGCAGATCGTGGCACCTTGCCTGCTTCACAGATCGTCTACGTACAACACCTCTGCTTTTCTCAGACGCTTTGCTGGGGAAAGTTTGCAGGCAGACAAAAGAGAACCTCTTCTAACTGGACGGGAGAGCAGTCACGCAAGTAGCACCTTCCAGACTACGGGGAGGGAGACCAGAGGCGGATGAAGGGCTCAGTGGGGCTCAGCAGCACAGGCCGGGCCACCACTGTGGCCACAGTAGGTTTGTACTCGCTCTTAATAGTATCACGAGGGTTTAGGGCTATCTGCGGTTTTTTGAAATAGTATAGGATTTTGGCAGTATTGTTTCTCGCTGCCCTGCACAAGATGAAGGCCACGCTGGCACGAAAATCTCAGGCAGGATCAGTCAGAAGCTACGTAGCAAAGAATATTAAGCCTTTAACGTTGATTAGCTTCAACAACTAAGGCTGCTTTACTTGTGCACTGGCACTTTCAGTCAGGATTCACCCTGCTGATAAATGCCTACCCTACCCTTGTGGTTCTCCAGCTGCAGTCCACTGCTCCTCTAACAACCTGCAAAACCTGCTCGATGTGGTTCCTTGCGACTCCATAAAATTGTAAGCTCCCCTACCTTTCTTTCCAAAAGACCACAGTCCATGAAAATCCATGATTTTTAGTTTGAGGAAGAGGAGGCTGAGGGGAGACCTCCCCACTCTCTACAACTACTTGAAAGGCCATTGTAGAGAGGTTGGTGTTGGTCTTTTCTCACAAGCAATGAGCGATAGAACAAGAGGGAACGGATTCAAGCTGCAACAGGGTAGGTTTAGAGTGGCCATTAGGAAACAATTCTTCACAGAAAGAGTGGTCAGGGACTGGAATAGGCTGCCCAGGGAGGTGGTTGAGTCACCATCCCTGAATGTGTTTAATAGATGTGGTGTTGGGGAATATGGCGTAGGGAAGAACTTTGTAGAGTAGGGTTGATGGTTGGACTTGATGATCCCAAGGGTCTTTTCCAACTTAGATGATTCTACGAAAAATTTTGAGGGTTGACACCAGATGAAACAGATGTGGGGTGGGTTTGGAGTAGTTGCATGTGGTACCAACTCCCTGGGGGAAAAAAAAGAAGTACGCACAGACCTGTAACTGCCACTTCATTTCACCTTATGACAGAGGTGTTTTCTCATGCTATTTCAAGAGCAGGAGTGTCCAACTGAGAAATGCAACAACCCCAGTTCTACAAAGACTCCCTGGCTCCTATTTACCTTTCCTCTTATTTGCGTTGACTGAGAGCAAGATGAGAAAATACACAGGACTGCTGGAGAATAGGCATCAAAGATCTTTGCTGGTCAATAGCACCAGAATTACAACTCCAGCTCTCCACAGGAAAGAGATCTACTGAGAAAACTGACTGGAAATTATTCTGGTTTTTTTTTTTTTCCAAATTCATTCCACCAAACTCAGGGTATTTGCAGCTATCCCAGAAATAATTAGTAAGATGCACAGCTAAGACACATAGCTAAGATTCATCTTTGTATGAATCTTCTCACTTACATGTCTACAAGCACTGGTCTGTTATCAACAAAGGCAGAGTCAGGATCAGAACCTTTTACTGAATAGAAAAATAGTCCTGTCTCTTTTGACTACCTAACGAAATTTCAAGATTAAAACAAGGCAAATAGGGAAGAATTAAAAAATTAAGACTGGGCATAGGCTAAAATTTGTAGATAATCTGCCTGATCCAACGTTATCATGGAATAATAGACTGGTTAGAGTTGGATGAGACCTTAAAGATCATCTAGTTCCAGTGCCCCCACCACAGGCAGGGACACCTTCCACTAGACCACGTTGCTCAAAGCCCCATCCAGCCTGGCCTTGGACACTTCCATGGATGGAGCATCCACAACTTCTCTGGGCAGCCTGTCTCAATGTTTCACCACCATCACAGTAAAGAATTTCTTCCTATTATCTAATCTAAATCTCCCCTCTTTCAGTTTACATTACCCGTCGTCCTTTTGCTATGCTCTCCTACACAGTCCATCTCCATCTTTCCTGTAGGCCCCCTTGAGGTACTGGAAGGCTGCTATAAGGTCTCCTTGGAGCCTTCTCTTCTCCAGGAAGAACAACCCCAACTCTCTCAGCCTGTTCTCACAGCAAGGGTGCTCGAGCCCTCGGATCATCTCCATGGCCTTCCTGGCCTTGCTCCAACAGGTCCATGCGCTTCTTATGTTGGGATCCCCACAGCTGGACACAGTACTCCAAGTGGGGTCTCACCTGAGCAGAGTAGAGGAGCAGAATCACCTCCCTCAACCTGCTGGCCATCCTTTTTTTGATGCAGCCCAGGATGCAATTTCCTTTCTGGGCTGTGAGCCCACATGTTGTGAGCTTGTGTTGAGCTTCTCATCAACCAACACCCCTAAATTATATATAAAAATATATTGCTGGACCCGCAGTGTAATCCATTCATTGTATAAACATGCTTAAAGCAGATTTTTATGACCCAAATTGCAATAATCAATGCATAGCTCAAAAGACTGGAATGAGATTATTGTAGAAAATTTAGTAATCTAACTTTTTCCAATTCTATAATCTCTTTCTTTCATTGTGCACTCCAGAGTATCGGGATGAGTTACACTTTATGTCACTGTCACAGCATTGTACTTCAGTCACAAACACAGAGCCCAACAAAGCGTTTGCAGGCGAAAGAACTGAAACTTGTTTTTTTAATTTTCTTTTCATGACACTGGAAGACTTCACCTAACCATGATCCAAACATGAGAAGGATTACTCACATAAGGCATTCGGAGAGATGCACTGAACAGCACCTTGAACTACACTTGGACCACAAAACACGAAAGACCACGTAGCCCCCCACCTTCTTCCACCAATTCATTCAGGCGAAAGCAGGCTAGCACCTCTGAAGAGCAGCGCACAAAAGTCCAGCCATCTTCCCTGCTTCCACATTATGAAGCAACATGAAATACATCTCCCCTCACACTGCCAGCTTCCACTTCAAAACTAAACACTGATGACCTGTACTTACATTAACTGCTGCCTTGTTGATCCTGGAGCATTTGACACATCCAAAAGCCAGAACAAAGTTCAAACCAGGACGATAACCTCTGCACATGCGACTGCTGAGTATCTGAGCTGGGGAAAGGTTCCCACACACAGATAGAAAACCTCAACTGAATAAAACCTCACCCCGGTTCACCAAGTATTTCCAAAAGTAGATCGGGGAAAGCATGACAACGCATTTAGTGCAAACAAACAAGCAGTTTGAAACACAGAATTCAATACTCAAAGGGTATAACTGGCAGAAATACATGCAGAAAATATTATTATTATTCGGTACATGCCCCAGTATTTCATAAGGCATCTCAAAGTCTTTGTATCCATTACTCCTGTCCCCAACAGTAATATTAGGAGACAAAGTCTGCAAATAGATTTAATAACCAAGAACAATTTTTTCTTGTTCAACACCAGCAGAACCGAGACACTCCTTTGTGACAAACCATAACACCAACAGGATTTCTTTAACAAGAAAGATGGCGTGTTAGAAACAGCTAGTTGTTAATTTAAGCAAAATAGCACCTGAAATCCCTGATCAATGTGCAGCATTACCCTTGTTTCTGCTACTTCCTCCATTTGCAGATGTAACTCTACAACTAAACATGGGACCAAGATGTGAAGAGACATCCCTGGGCTTGTGCAAATCCTGCACCCGTGAGACGAGGGCCACCATGGGCATGCAGCACACGTAGAGGAAGTGACCCACCGGGCACATCCTTCTAAAAACCACAAGAGCTCACTGATGCGGCAGCATTGCAAGGAAAACTGGATTCAAACACCAAGCAAGTCTAACCTGTTGTCGGTTAAAGATAAGTCACGAACCCACAGCAAGACAGACACACAGGATGACCTCCGACGACATCATTTATAGCGGTGCAGCAGCTGGCAAATGCTGCACACGTCAAGTGTCCAACGCACACACCACGTGCCTGAGAGTCCCTCGGCTGGCAGCAGCCCTGCCACAGCAGCGGTCCCTACCTTCTTCCCAAATCCAAAGGGCATCTGCGTGCTGCAAGGGTCTCTCAGCATCCTCCTAGCTGCAAACTACCTGCCTAGCTTCCGTACGCGTGTCACGGTTCGAGCGTCCCAAGCCCAGAACAGGTGTGGGTTAGGGACGGGGATTTTGAAGGAGCGGGGAGCAATGATTTCATGCTAGTGAGATGCCCTGAGAAAATCTGGAGGAAAAAAAATTAATAAATGAAAGCGATGCATGTCTACCAGTACTCAAGTGCCTTGGCATAAACTGTAATTAGAAGCAGAAATAAATATATTGAATTAGGAAAGCTGGCTTCATGCACAAAGTTAAGTCAAGAGACTTAGTTTTATGTTCCAGCCCATGAATAGGCCTTGACACGGTCACTGACTCACACTGTGCCCCAGCTATTTCCCAGGAAGGTACCTTAGCCTCTACGGTATCAGCAATTAAAATCTATTACTGAACTATGTACCCAGCTATTCCGTTTGCTAAGTCTTACTCTCACCACTTCTGCTACAGGTGCACTGGTAACAAAACAACGCACCGCCATTTCACTAGAGTATACCCATGAATCTTAAATACCTGGTTTTTAAAACAGTGGGTAGAACTGATGCAGTTTATACGTTAAAAAAAGCATTAGTTATTCTTCAGGAAAAAAAGATACACAAAACCACAATTAAAACCTTTGAAAAAAGACATCTATGTTGTAAAAAATAGCACTTCCAGGATTGAGGGATCTATCTTTTCAGGCAAATCAGTCTACAGGCACTGGCATAATTCCAACACCACCTGGAGGCAGAACTATAACAAATATTTAATCAGATCTTCCACTATAAGAAATAGATACCCACTGTAATTCTTAACCTTGATGATTCAATATAGCAAGGTTAAAGAAGTAGTAGCTTCAACTGCATATTAAAAAAAAAATTGGTATCCTCATCAATACTCTTCATTTATTTTCAATGTTGAATCAACCAAACTTAACATAACCTTATATTAAGGCAGGTGTCTTCATGTATACATTTGTTTCATTTCCTGGCTGTATTTCGCAACAACTTTTTTCAATAACTTTGTTTAAAAGTGCTTTTTAACAGTACAACAGAACAAAAATGGATGATGCTGCAACTCTACGTTCAGTTCTACATAATGTCAGACAAAGCTGTAATTTACAGCGAAGGTCTACTGTGTGGTAACTGCCAGCAGTTTGGGGGTTTATTATCCAGAACACCAGATTCATATCTGACCTAGATCACAAGCAACTAAGCAGATGTTTAATCCTCCAGTTGCCAAATTCTTCATCACGCTATGAAGGCATGGCCATCAAGTAACATTCAGATTGTGCAAATATGTGAGATTAGTAAGCCAATATTTGTTAATAACTTTTAAAAGTTAGCAATTAAGGGGCTTATTTTAGTAATCCAGGACTCATGGAAGCTGGAAACAGTTTAATTTGCTCATAGCTGCACCTGAAGTTCCCCCAGCGTTAGTTCTAAGTATTAGTTGTTATCACAGTTTCCACTCTTGCATACCATGCTGCATCACCGGTTCACTATATCCTCTTTGACAGTTAAACTACATATGGAACTTCTACAAATGTTGGTGTCCTCTTCTGCAGTACCGATACGATTCAATTAATTGAGGGGAGGGACATTTCACTAGGCCATCAGGCAATATGCCTCCCTACCCATTCTGTTCGCCCTCTTCATAGTGCATGGATTAGCTAGATAACTGGCAAAGCCAGAAGGCATTACAGCACTTTCCAGGATAGCCAGCCATCTTCAGGGAAGAAGAAAAAAAAAGAAAAAAAAAAGTCTTAATACTCGTATAAATAATAATCTAACATTTTTATAGCCCTCATTCTCATATGGATCGTTTCTTCATTTCTGTACCTAGTATTTATGTACTAGTAAGATACTCGATATTCCCTTTCCCTGACAAGATTGATTTATACTTGGGTTTAAAGAAAAAAAAAAAAGTCTAACAACATCACAGAAAACAGAAACAAAAAGACAGCAAAAGGAAAAACCAAAAGAGCTAGCAATACGCTAGGGGAAAAATAATAAGTCACAGTACCAATTCCTGTGATGCAACTTAAATAATATGCTGTGATACAGCCAAACACGCCAAATGGAATAAGATGCAAACATTTGTTCCAATTTGTCTTCTATTTATTCGAAACAGCAACGGGGCTGATGACTCAAATAAACCAGAATTAACACTTCTTCAGTGAAGCCTGACTAACGTCCTATCAGCTGGACCAAAGGAACCTCTGGCTGCTCATAGGGCAGCACTGCACCAAAACAATCCAGCGGCCAGACTTGTATAATAAGAGAATAGGGTGTGAGAGGGCCAGGTCATCAGCTGGAAGTTGCTTTAGACAGCTGCAAACCTAGCTTTTCTTTGGCATTCTTTGTGCTTTCAAAAGGGTTTCAGTCACAGACATTCAAGTTCTCTTCAAGTCCAAGGCTTGAAAGCATTCGAGAAAACTGGAAATACCAAAGAAAAAAAAATAAAGGAAACTACATACAACACAAGTCACAAGCTCACCACATTTTTTTTTTCTTATTTGTGCCTTCTATATTTGAAGTTTCATTCGACTGCAGGAATTTCATAACCCATTCCACGGCTCCAAGCAAAACATTAAGAGACAAAGTTGTTTTGCTCAACTTGCACGACTCCTGCTACCTGCAGGAATGTGTAATTCAGAAAAATGCCAAGGACCGTTCCAATCCCTTCTTTTCTCGAATTGTAAACTTTTCAATTTTGTTGGCCATGTCTTCGTTTCTTTTCTAGCTTAAAAAGAAAGCGGAGGAAACAATCATTAAGACAATTGAGCCAATGACCACATTTGGTTGAAAGCAACCACAACTGTTTCTGACTATATCCACTTAGCCTTTTTGCCACAGTAATGCACAGACATTTCCTCTGATAGTGGGAAATTAAAATTAAGAGAGTCTTAAAGCTAGAAAGCAACAAAACACACCCATGGAAAGTTCTCGTAAAGGAAAGAAGACTCTTTACTCCAGACTGCATTATGTACTTATCTTCCCTGCATCTCTCTTAGGAATTCGATTACAATATGAACAATTTCTATGTGAATTCCTTTAAAGCAGCTCTCTTTCATTTATTAGCAAGCTAAATTTATTTCAATTTCTTAATATAAATGAGAAAAATTTTGATGTACAGAACACGGGAAGGCAACAAGGGAACAGAAAATAATTCTTTGCGCTTTTTCTTTAATTTGAAAGCCAGCATTTGCACATTGTATATTTCTTCTGCAGAAATGATGCCAGTAGAAATCTCAGGTTGCTAGAGGATTCTTTTATCTAATGTGACAGTTAAGTGATCTTGGTCGTGCTCCCTGCAGTTTCAGCTATCAAGAATGGGGACACTTCTGCAGACTTGCACTTCATTTGCTTTCTTTTTCTAAACTGCTTCCTTTGCCATTAGAGAAAGCAACAGCAGCACCTACTACACTGCGTGAAAGTGTTACTTAATCCAACGTTATAATCCATTAAAAATAAAAAAGAGGGGAACCACTGGAGGTCATTAATAAATAAAAAAGATACACGGTTAAATGTTGCTGTGCCTGAATTCCCTCGGCACTAGGAAGGACTGACAATATAGGCACTTCTGTGACCATCAAATACTCAAAATCAACTTGTTTGCAGTATTTCACAATGTCTGCACAGCTACCAATCTCTTCTTATCGAACAAGGAACACTCTTATACTCAAATATAGAAATAACCATTTGGCATAGAAGAATTATAGTATTTTATTTCAGCACAGAACGGACAAAGCACCTACCAAACTTTTCTAAAAGTTCTTTATGCAACGCTCCCTTCCCAAAAACAACACAGGCAACTCCATACAAACACATTTCGCTGCTGACAAGCCACGATTCGGCCACGTGACTGTCCTGCCTGTGTTTCAGGTATTAGCTGTGTCAGACCTAATTACCAGAGATAGCTTGACAAGGTCTTTCACATTATTCAAAAAAGGTGCACTTGCCAAAGCCCCAGTGGAGGCCAGGGTGTGTAACAAATCTCACCCGGCTCAGCTGAGGCTCGTAGTTTTGCTGACAGTTTTTCTGCATAAATTACTCCCCATAAGTAATTCCTGCCTCAGAGTGCCGGGAGGAATTCGGTGACCCACGGTGCGCAAGAAATACATTTTATTGTAAACGTGATGGGCGGTATCAGGTTCTCTTCCCACATGATATCTGCTACAGAAATGATACTGGTTTTAATTGTACCAAATGGTGAAGGTTTCTCTGTTAGTTTGACAAAGGGTGCTTCAGGCTATTCTGCCCTCAACTTTAAATCCTGCAACGCAAATAATAACCCTGTCAGGAACGGGCAGCATATCAAAGAAGGTATGTGGACTGAGTTACAAGTCTTTCTGGTTAGTATATTTTTCTTCCCTTCACTTCCCGTCATGGATGAGGGGTACACAGACATCAGGACACAACGCGTAAGCACATATACAAATACCAGCAGGAGCTCATAGGATCACAATATGAACGTTACTCGTATCACCGCCCATCCAAAGTGTTTAAATGTTCAGGCAATGTTTCAAGCAGCAGCATCTGACTTAAGAGTACACGGAAAATTATTCAAGGGGAAGCATATTGGCACATTTGATCTAGCAATAGAGTGGATACACGCTGCAGCCTCATACATGCAAGACAGGAAAGCACAATATCCACTTTCCCCAGAGACCTTACAATAAAAGTTCTGCTATAATTTATACTTCAACTCCTTTGCTTCAGCACCTGGAGAAAAGGAGAGATGATACAAATAATTGTTTAAATAGAAACGGCAGCTACATCTTCCAGAAGAGGCAGAGCAGGCAGGGAAAAGAAGTGATCTGCAAAGACACACGACAGCAAGCACAAGGAAATTTAAGCATACAAACTACCATCACACCCAAGGTACTATGTCACAAAACCACAGCCAGAAGTCCTGAAAGCCAAGGCAGGGACGAGAATGCAAAAAAAGGTTGAGAAGGAGTGGGGAGTTCCAGGGCCTGCCACCTCTCCTGGGTTGAGAGACACAGGACTAACTTTTCTTTTAATGCCGGGGAAAACAGCGCTTTTAGAAGACTCTAGTGTCCAAATTCATGAAAATATTTACTTTCGAGCCAGCTACGCTCTGTGGGATTCAAGGTCTCAGTGTTTTCAAACCTTGCCAGGTGCAAGGACGAGGAGGAGCAAGGCCTGGACACTTGACCCAGGCTGGCCACCAGGATTATTTCATACCATGAACGTCACATTCAAAATAAATTAGAAAAGTTTGCTGCATAGCTCTCTCTCCCTTGATGGCGGCGGGTCCAGACAACTCCTTGCCCCGGTGCTGGACCCCTGAGGCCTTCCCTTCCTCCCGAAGCCATTGCGCTCACAGTGTCCGCCATTTGCTGTCCCTGCTGGGAGTGCACGGCTTCCTGCTGATATAACTGGCTGAGTATAATTCTTGTATATCTTACATCAGTATCGGGATTAATACTGGCTCTTTAGTACTATTGCTAATTATTTAGTCTTAGTCTATTAAACCTATTTATATTTCAGACCTCGTGGTTCTTTGTGTTCCCCGATTCCCTTTACCGGGTGGGGAGGGGTCATCAGGTGACAGAGTTATCGTCTAAACGACAATAAATTGTTATGGGTTTTCTCAAACCATAACACTACCTTTAACCAAAACCTTCAGCACAGGACAAAGCCTCTCACTGCCAGGCTCTGGCCCTTACAGAAGTTGTGTTGACCAGAGAGTAGGGAACTTGCACTGACAGCAAGAGATAGCATCTAACCCCCAGGCACAGCGCTGCAAAGCATCAGTAGCTTTTCCTCTGGAAGCTCCTCCAGGGTTTTTCTACCGTCTGCCACCCCAGTTTTGCACCTAGCGTCAAACGTACGACTGGGTGAACGTTGGCCCTTGGTACATCTCAAATACTGATTTATTTTTTTGTCTTTACTTCTTTAGAGGCACACTGAAAGCTGGAAGTTCAACTTGTACTAATAGATGTTTATTGACCACAAGAATGCTCACAGAAGTACTATATAACCGCGAGGTGATGCAAGGGAAAGAAGAGATGCACTGGGATGTCAAAAAGAGAAAGAAATTTGAAGGGAAAGAAGTCTCTAAAGAAGAATAGAGAGGAGATCAGATTCACTCCTTTGCAAACACCTCTCCGTTCCTGTGGCCAAAACCCACTGCACAACATCACAGCTTTTCGCCAGCGCAGCCCACTCTTTCAAAACACGTGATTTGGTCTCATATTTATTTAGAGTATAGAGTTAGCAATAACAGAAGTTTAAAACAAACCTGAGGATCGCAAGCTGATCCCTCCTGTTTCTACATCACAGCAACCTACATCAAAACAAGGTAAAACGTACCAAAGACCAGCCTGGGAAACTTGGACAAAGTTAGTAAGGTAACTTTTGAACAATGTTTGCAGTTGCGTAACTTTAGATAGCACTGAGGGCAGAAAAGAGATGGTGGTTTCCTAAACACAGGGTGGCAAATGAACAGAGTTTTCTTTATTTTTCCCAGTAAAAGATACACAAAATCATTATCTACTCCTCCTGTGTTTAAAACTTTAAACAAAGTGCCATCAAGACTGATGAGACAAATCATTCACCTACAATTAGCTATATGGATACAAAAGGAAAGGAAAAGCACTCTTTGCCAAGTAAGGTTAGAAAGGGGGGGGAGGATCTGCCCCAGCTCTCTGTCTCAATTCAGAGACCAAATCCCAAAGCAGGCATCTGCACATGGGAACCTCTGCACGAACAGAGCACCACCATCCTCTTCTCCTTATTAGCAACAGAGAATAAGAAAGTGCTTTTTAAGGCAAGTGATGTTACTAATACCAAATTGCCTTAAAAAATTGAAAACTTTGTGACTACTGGCAACTTACAGTTCAGCTGGTTTGCTGACTGTTGCCCACGAAAAACCCCAACACGCTTCTGATTCTCATTTTGTCATCATCTTTCCCACTGGCGCAAACAAAAGCCACACCGGTTTTATGTACAATTTATAATCTTCCCTCCTGGTTTCCAAAGATTCACGCTATCCTAATTTAAGACATTTGTCCAAAATTAAGCAACGTAAAAAACTGAAACTAAGCAAGTAAGATTTAGATTTCGGTTCAGTGGGAGCCACCTGTTTTGTGTTAGGGCAAGACTTGAGTTAGGATTCACTTGCAGGCTTTTCAGATAATTTTTATTTGTTATTAGTTACCACTGTCAAGACACAGAAAGAGAAGGATCCAAAAATGCAGTCAATTACTTTTAGGGCTGGGTAGCAGCCAGCAGGAATGCTCATTGCTGGCTTCAGCGAGGCTTTGCCAAGTGATGAGAGACGTTAGCATCGGCTGGGAAAATTTCCTTTCTTGGTTTGTATTTGCTAAAGGCTGCAGTCACCAAATTAGGACTAAGGATGGGTCCAGAAGGAACAATTTCAGGCCAAATCTAGGAGTGGTCTCAGTAGCAACCGCCTGTTAGGACGGAGACTAAGTCGGTGGGGCTGCTGAGATAGGAAAAGGAGAAAAGCGAGCCAAAACTGGCAGTGAGCTTGGACGGGTGCAGCTGGCTCGTTCCCGGTTCTAAGAGGGCCCCAAGGTAAGCAGAGTCCCAGGTCCTTCATATTCCAGAGAGTACACAGAATCAAACAGAAGCAGTCACCACCTCGCTGGAAAATTTAACATGACTACGTGCTAAAACAGAGCATTTAAAATGCCACACATCACCTTCAAATCTGCAAGCACCTACACTAAAAGAGCTCTGCTGGCCGCTTGGGGCACTGAACAGGTAGTCTGAAACCGTCATACAATTCACAACACCATCCCAACCATCTGCAAAGCTATTCTGTTTTGCAAGACATTCTAATGCAGGGGTAATAAGGTCAAATGTCAGGGCCTCCTAATTACTAACTCCATCTCCGACAAAGACTCGATGTGCAATCTTATCTAATCGCTTGGTCTCTCACTTCACCCATCTGTAAACACAAGGAGCAGCCCAACCTACTTTGCAGGATGTCGAAAGGCTAAAATGCCTTACGCGCTTCAGATTTAAGTGCTATGTAGGTTAAGAGGTTTGTTTGTTTATTCTGAAGACCAATCTCGTACTTATGCATTTTAAATTGTGCATACATGCTTTACATGACAATGCTACAAATAGAACACCGGAAACCATTACCAAACGGGTTGGTGACTGGGCTGATCAGAAGTAAGCGACCTGACCTTTAATTTCCCTGATGACCTCTCCTGCACATAGCTCCTTCCACTGGGTTTTTCTAATGGCAACCCTAAATAAAGAACTTCTTGCCATCAAGAATCCCCACCGCACCAAGCTGTTCACTGCACGATTAGAGGGTAAATCAGGAATTCATGCAGAAGGGAAATTCCTTAATTATTTCATATGCAGAAAGATTAGTCATTGCCAGAGAGATACACTTCATTTTACTCAGACACAACAGAGGGCACGCATATAAAAACAACAACTCTCAATTCTCCCCATCACATTCACTACCCACTTATAATGTATCTTACTAGAATCTAATCCATTCCAAAAACACTAAATTACCTCATAGGCAAACATCATCATAACTTAAGAAAACAAACAAAAAAACTAATTAAACTATTTGCTGACCCCCAGGAATCCACAGCTGCCTCTACTACACGTACCACTAAAATGTTCCTGTAGGCTTTGACCCAGAAAGGAGCAAAAGTCAATAAAGCATCAGGACAATTTGTGAAGTGACTGCCAGAAACCAAACCCAACAGTTTTAAGCAAACAAAAACACACAGTGGAAAAGGAAAATAAATGCACAAATGCATTCAAAAAAGCTCAGTAAATGAAATCACAGCAGTATTACAATGTTGTACAAAATAGTACAGAATTGTTTTGCCTGGAAAAGTTAGAGAATCTTTCAATTGAAGCTGAAGAAAACTGCGCTAGAGAGCTCTATAATGGGTGTCTCTCTGGAAACAAAGACTGCAAATAAGTGAGTAATTTCAAAAAACAAGCAAGCGAGAAACCTCACCACACCCCTCCTAAGAAGATCACTGACACGCTGTCTTTCTTTGACGTTACTAATAATCGGCATCAATGGATTCCATCGACTATTTTTTAGGGCTACAAAAGCCCTGTTTTTTCGCCCCTCATTGTTCTCCTTCTAATAAATACTCAAGTGACATTGACAAAACCTCCAGGGTTGCAAGGGAGGGATGAAACCCGGAGAGATAGCAGTTTACTCTGGGGAAAGAAAAGGAAGAAAAAAGCCTAGGAACAACATTCCCATTGGTTCTGTCATTAACTTGCCAGCAGAGAACTCTCTCCTCTCGTAACACCAGTGGCCTGTGACAACGCCATCACCAGACACCTTTCATTCTGTTCTTGCTCTTTGAGTAAATTACTCCTACTCAATAAATTACTACTGAGTAGGAAAGAGCAACAGCAGGTGCAAAGGAATAATTATTTTAAAAAAATCTAAACCATACCTCTTCCAAAGCCTAGCAAGGGATTAAATACTTCGAAGAGGGCTTGAGTCAGCCTTTATTCTGTCCTAGCAGCTCTATCACAAGCTCTCTTAGGAACACTGAGCATGTCTCCACGGTAGCATGTGCTAAAACCCATGCTATGGGACCTTTCCTGTTCTTCCTTAATATTTAAACTAGAAGATTCACATAAGTTTGCTCTGTAAATTTTCACCTGAACAGGCAGCTAAAGACATTAAATGAGGTGAGGGAGGCAGCAATCTCTGGCAGGCTATGGCAAGAATCATCTAGAAAGTGACACTATTAAGATGTCTCGTAAGGGAGACAGAGAAGAGACAGAAGCACAACCCGCTGAGTCGATGTCAACTATTTTCCAAGCAAAATTCCTTCCTGGCATCCCCCAGTGCCCCTGCTTGTCACTCTGGGAATGCCACCCCAACCCACCCATCCAAGCACTCAGAACGAAACTCGGCAGCTGCTCATATCTCTCTCAGCTCCTACACTAATAATAGTGTCCAGGAAGCAATGTTCCAATAAGGCCATTCAATAACGTCCTCGTGAAACATGAGATCAGCTCCCAGCCACTATTAAAATACAGGAATTTTCCATATTTAAAAGAAACTGAAGGAGACAGCCTCAGGGAAAAAAAAAAAAATAATTCTACAATGAAGAACGGCATCCTTTCTCAAAAGATAACTCTATTTATGCTTAAAGACACAAATTCTCTTCACAAGGATTTACTTTCACATCCAAGACATCAAAACCATACGATCCCTTTTGTCTGCAAAAGCCTTCAAGATCCTAAACACACGCAAATCATAGCTATTACAACAGGAGCAGAGAGCATAAACAGAAGGCTTTATTTATAAAAGGATGGAAACGGAAACAAATGTTGATAGATCTGGGTTTTGTTTGATGCTTTTGGGGCATCGGGGATTTTTGTTTCAAGAGGGGCTTTGCCTGTTTGTTTCTGTTATGTGGTCCTTCCAGACACTGTCAAGTTCCATTCAAAGAAATTTTTCTCTGTACCAGAAAGAAGCTGGGGGAGGGAGAAGCCACCAGGTTAATCACTAATGTGGTCCAGTTGCTCACTCCATTCGACACAAGACCGCTACTTTTCTAGACTGACATCTTAATTCCTAATTTCATTTCAAAATGCATCAATAGTAGTAACACCGAGCTAATTCTCAAGAAGGTATCAAAGCCATCTTCCTTGTAAAAACTTTAATATGAAGAACTACAAACAAAAGGCACGATGAGGAAAAAAACTTCTCAATGAAGCAAGCTTTTCAACAACTTTACCAATCTGAAGTGGATTTCAGTATGTCCCCGAAGCAGTATAACAAGGCTGGCATACCAAAGTTTTTCTTCACATATAGATAATCTCTATAAAAACATGAATAACTATATGCTAGAAGCCTTAGAAAAGCCAAACTGCTGACTGAAATTTCCACTTAAATAATCTGCATGGCCAGGGCAGAACAGCTGCTTTCTGAGTTCATGCTGCCCCATGCCCTCCATACTGAGATGTCTAAAACGTGACCGTAGGAGAATACGGTACATTCTCCTATCACATTCTGTATTAAGCTAATTTATTTGGAGAGATTAAAAAAAAAAAAAAAAACCAACAAAAACTTACAACTACCACTCAATTCAAATAATGACTTCAGAAAAAGAGCAGTGGGTGCAGTCTCGCATAATGCGGAAGGGACTGATAACATTTCCCTACAACGTTTCAACATTTGTGAAATACTTTATAGATAAACGCCCCCAAGTTTGAGGCAATAGATTAAATAGCAACAGAAAGAAAGAGGTAAAAAGATGAAGGGGCTTGCCCAAAGCTGCTCCCAAAGTCCCTTCTCTAGACACAGCTTGTTCCTTTGTTCATACCGTAAAATTATCCATGTATACGAAAAGATGAAACATTTTTGGCTTGAAGGGAGAAAGCGTGGGATGAAGGGATGAAGACATGTCATCATTCCATTAACTTAATTCATTCGTTTGCTGCTTAGTGTTCTTGTCAGAACTATGCAAATAAAAAGCTCTATCACTACGTGTTCTTTCTTTTTCCGTATTATATCACAAAAGACTCAAATCAGTTACAAGAGGAGTAAGTAGAGATCTATACAGGCAAGATGTGGAGGGGAAACGTAAACCGTATTGTGCTTGCCTCCAGGTAAAAGGCTAGTTGTATAAAAGATGAAAATTTCACCCCTCTAATTTCACTAACCTTGCAGGCATGAACCATGTCCACTATAGAAAGATCCTCAAGACTGACAGCAACCTATAGTAGCGATTAAAAAAAAAAAAAACTAAAACCCTATACACAATACAAATTAGCTTGGAGGAATCAGAGAATCATCATAGAATCATAGAATGGTTAGAGTCGGAAGAGACCTTAAAGATCATCAAGTTCCAAACCCCCTGCCATGGAGTTTTCTTCTTAAATATACACATTAAAACTCTTTTTCTGCTAAGTGAATCATCATGATTACTAGGCCAGATACAGACACAACCCTTCTCATGGGCCTTTCAAGCTGCTAGACATTAGATCTCAACCCTCCAGGAGGGCATTTCCAATCGCCAACTCCCTCAGAGCAGGTTATGCTCCCTGAGCACTACCTAGAGACAATGGCCACCAATCCTCAGGTGCTTGGACTGTCCAACAGATGAATGAGTCTTTCCAAGACAGGTAACACATTTCAGCTCTTAATCTGTAGCATCCTGGCTTCTCTAGGTTCAAATCTCCTTGTGTTTTGCTCTAGACCCTCAGCAAAGTTCACCTGAACAGAGACATGAGATCCAAGGGCGTAACACAAGACATTTCCTTAGTTCATTATATTAACTACACAACAACTTCAGCTGAATGTCTGCAGCTTAGCCCCACTCCTTCATAAAACATGGCAAAAAGACTGCAGTACGAGGAGAGAAACAGGTGCCAACAATAAATTTTCAAGCTTGACTAGTTAGTTCCCTACCCCTCAAGGAGGGCAGGCTTCCCCCTCAGGTGCAACCCCGGAGAACCCCATGGGAAGAGCAGTAATGGTGTTGGTAGACACACAGATGTGTTTTGTTAAAAAAAACCACCCAAAACAACAACAAAAAACCCCACAAAACCCCAAACAAACAGCCGCAGAACAGAGGAGCATTCGCAGATTCTTTTTAGAATTAGTAAAATTCTTCTTAAAATAGTAAAATTCTTCTACAAGTAAAAGAAATAAGAAAGGATGCAATACATCCAGGTAGTTTTATTTCTTTTAGCAAAGGTGCTCAAATCTGCTGGAACAGGGGAACGGCTAGGCAGGAGGCACGACAGACATTTGAAACTGCATTTTGAAATGACTGAAAGCATAAAGGAAAGTGAGACACAATCAAAGTACAGTAATGTTATCACAGAGGAAGAGTGTTTAAGAGCAGACTGGAAGAAAGTCAGCTTTGTTCCAGGAAAGCTCGCAGGCTGAAGAGTTGAACAGACAAAAGCTTTGGAGAAACAGTCAGCTTGTAACTGAGTTGGTCAATTGGACCAGGCCTTCTCGACAGAGAGAGCACACAACCCGATATTTTAACAGGAAAAAAAGTACTGACGATGCAAATTACACTGTTTTGTTCTCAGAGCACTGCTGGGTTTCAAAGGCTGAAACCACGCAGCGTTCACAGTCCGTTAATCCACATAAACTACAAACTCAGCCCATGACAGATTTCTAAGAACAGTGACCCACTGCCGAAATGATATTTTGAAACATTTTTCTCAAGTCCTTGGTGACCCGGCAGCACACTCCGTCCACCTGTTTGCAAGATGGTGGGATTTTTTTTTTTGAAGAATAAGAATTTTTTAAGCAATCATATTTTCATTTAAATCTGCTACCAGTTTCCTGATCAAATTTAACTTTCTTTACTCCATCATACCTCCGTTAAAATATTATTAGTTTTTTTTTTAAAGCATAGAACTCTTTCTAATGACTGACAAAATCACAGATAAAGACAAATGAGCAAAAATAAAGTGCTCTCCCTTTGTTTGGGAAGAGCGCCCAACTTTTGAGGTTTGATACATTACACTCTAATTTTCCTTAAGACAGAAACCCTGCAAGTGCAACAGAAGCTTCAAGACTCTTCACCATGAACTCATTCATCACTTCTAAGCCTGCTTGCACCAGCCTAGTGGAGGAAACGGACAAATTTCAAAGATAAAAGACACTCACCAGCAACAAAGTGGCTGAGAACCTGCTCCTGGTTCCACCACACACACTGCAACGTCCTCCAAGGCCCAGGTCTGATACACAGTCCTGCCGAGTTTCGTCCTGGATACTCAATTTTCCTTGCCAAATTAAACAAAGCATATTTTTTTTTCATCTTCAAGGACACGCAGTCCTGACCAGCCAGGTGCATACACAAAAGCTGGTGAGAACTAAGGGAAGCTGTAACAATCAGATCTATTGATTGGTTCTCTCTGACCTACCTAACGAGCTGATAACCCCCACCTGCCCTGTCCTCTCAACTAAAGAGGCAACAACAGGACATTTATTCAAAGGTGTGGGCGGTAGTAAAACCACAATCTGTTTAATAACACCGTGACTTTCTATCTCTGCATGTTATTTTTCCCTCCCGCTGCTCCTTTTCCACAAAGGACAACCCCAGCAAGAATGATTTACAGGAACTTCTGATTTGGCCTTGGCCTGCAATGGCCACATCGCTTCTCAGGGCCTGGATGTTTTCTCTCTATTTTTATCCTGAAAGACAAGCAAACACACAGGAGGGAAAAGAAAAACAAGGGGAGGAAAGAAAACCAGAGCAGAAGGAGTAGAAAGCATGCACAAAGAACAGGGTGGCTGCAAGAAGCTCCATCCCTAGGCAGAAGCAGATATGGAAAAACAAGAAGACATTGAGGTTGTCTGCCGAAATGTGCCAAAAATGTCTTTTTAGATAAAGAATTTGAGAATAGCATAAACCCAGCCACAGACGGCCCTTTCTAGTACGTTCTTTCCCAGTGAGGTACCGAACGTGCACCTTGGCTGGCAGGCATATATCTATCTATCACAGATACATAATGTGTGGCATTTTGAATTGCAACCACTGTAGCTTCCCTCTCTTCTATCAGTTACACCCAGAGGGCACAACCAACACAGGAGCTGCTGGGACGGAGCACATGTGCCTACCTCGACTCATTGCAAAACGTGATGGCTTAGTTAAAGCTTGGCAAAGAAGATGGGTTTGACTTCTCAACAAGACACACTTTGGGTGCCGATTACAACTTGACAACTACAGTGGGTGGCAGCAGCCACCAGCGGAGAGAGATGCTAAATTCCCTGAAGAGTAGCTTCTTAAAACTATTCTGCCAATATGTGCCCAAGCTCATCTGATCGTATATTTTATGCTCACTAGATATTCCAGGGAAGTATTCAACTGCTCAAAGTGTCTTAATTTGTCAACTCAAAAGCATGAAGGCTTTTAAAGGATGATCAAAAGACTGAGCATGTCGTAACATCTCAACAACAACTGTCACAGAACAACAGCAAATCAATCTCCTTTGGAAACTCAGAAAAGTGCCATTAGACCCAACAGGAAAGCCTCTCAAACATAAGCAAGTCATAAAAGTTATCTCAAAAAGCCACAACCCACCCTATCAAACCACTGAGAGTATTGCCAAGATTCACACGCTGTGGACTATCTCCCTCAAACAGCCAAGTCTCTGTTTTTTTAAGTTAACATGTTAAATGCTGCAATAGTGACTGCAGTTGGTGTTGAAAAACCAAAGCACTAAAGTCCATGTAACCTATATACATCAACTATGTAATGTTAAAAAAACAACCAGGAGAGAAGTACTGGGATACGGCTCTTACGTGCCACTCCAAAACACGTTTCCAAGCTCCCGCTATCCAAAGTGAGGGCAGAGCACGTGGCCTGTACGCTAGGAAGTTGATGTCAGACTGACTTGAGAACTGGTACCAGTGTCTTAAGCTCTGCTTGTTAAAATTTGCAAGGCTTTATGCAATACAGAGCTGGCAAGCATAGGATAAATTTTAGGAACTGCATACACCTGCAGCCTTAGCAGTGGGTCTGTTTCTCTTTCTTTAATCGCAACCAGGTGTTTGCACTTTAGAGAACGTAGGGCAAACCCATCCATTTTTCCAACTCCTTCAGATGGATTCAGACTCCATAAAATTCAACGTTTCTAAAAAGCTTGCCACTAAAAAAGAAATGTATCAGGAAAAAAACAAAACAACAAACTTTACAACACAATCTACAACATAATTTACCAGACAACTTTTCTAAAAATTACAAACCACTCTACTTCTATCGTTTTTGTCCTGAAGACTGACAATGCCACTAATCACTGATGTGCTCTCTAATGACCGCTTACATGGTTTACCTAAAGCTGAACAATTACATATTTCCCCCAAATGATTAAAAGAACAGAATCACTTCATTTAACAGCAGCCTGTCACAGCTCTTATCACTGAGAAAACCCACCTAATTTCATGAAAATTCATATTTTCTGAAATCACATCTTCTAGTTCACTAGCACAATGCTCTACAATTTCTATTTAAAAGAAATTAAAATTCCTTTTAATACAGAAAAAAACCCCAAATGAACAGTGGAACATCTACAGGACAAAGAAGGTAATGGAGCTAGTTAGTAATCCAAGCTGAAGAGACGTGATTCAAGATGACAAACTGGCATCCTCCACAGAATGAGCTTGACACTTTTTATAGCTACTGACACACTAATGAATGCTTTGCTTCGGGTGGAGATGAACACAAGGTTCTGCAGAGTATCTTCTTAAAAGAAAGCACTTCCCCGATCCTTACACAGAAGCAACTTTATCTACAAGCAGAAAAAAAAAGGTACTGTCTCAGTTAAACAGGCCCTAGCTGTGGCAATTTTGAAGGGAAAAGCAACGTTTTATTATGTTATTATAAACAGTTCTCTCTTAAGGGAAAGCTGTATCAGATGGGCTCCAAAGTACCCCTTTGGCCTTAGTTTTCTAATGTTTCCATTATTGAGCTGAATTCCAATACAAAGGGTTTCTTTTAAAGCTATATGCTGCTCAGTAGCCTTTGCGATACAAGATCTAGCGCTGCCCTAGCAGCAATTTTAATCTAAATGTGCCCTAGCATAGTATATTTCAAATTTAAATCTCAGAGCGTTCACATAGAGCCTTTATTTGCTTACTGTTATCACGCCTAAAGCATGCCTCACAACAGAAATAAAGCTCATTTTTGAGGTACTACCTGAAAACTAAAACAGCTTCCTAAAATGTTAAATGTGAAGATTTATTAAGTCACAGCTGTCACTGAATTCAGGGTGAAATAATCAGTGTCCTCGCTAATTACTGCTGATTTAGGAAGCTTCGCACAGGAGTTCAGCTGAGGCCCTCTCACAGTGTCCCCTACTCCCCTTCTCCTTGTTAAGTAAAAATGACCTAAGTTTTTACTCAGTCTTTGGATTCTTTCTAAATCTTTGGTGAACATCCATTTCTTTTCTAGAAGTTATGAATGAGTCCCATATTAACTGTTTTACCTTACTTCTTTGACGTGTCAGTAGAACAACACTTCTGTTGCAGAAAATTCCTAAGGCTTTGAGAGCTGGCACACATTACACGTTCAGCAAAGTGGTTTTGTAAGGGCAGATTATACTAAGGAAAGCTTAAAAAATGGACAATTAGTGCTTAAGGAAAAAAACCCACCGTGGCTGAAGTGATCTGAGTGGCTTTTATGCTGTGTTATTATGTGGATTACAACAGCTTTTACAGTTACATAATAATATGCATACCGGGTGAGGCCAAAAGCCTACCTAGACCAGTATCTGAGAGGTCAACCACCACCACCACACGCTATGAGAACTGGCCAAGAAAAAGAATAGGGGTTTGGCCAACTCAGATATCCGACGCGGTCTTGGGTTTGGGTTAGGTTCTTCAGTCACCTTAGTGAAAAGAAAGATTCAGCCAAATCCAGTAGGTTGGAGATGGGATTGGGAATGGCTTTATTCCCATTGCTGACCAGATTTTCAGTCTTCTCTGCTTAACTTCTTGATTGCAAACTTGTAAATGACCAGTGACTAATAACACCTTAGAAGAAAGGAAAGAGAATTCACTTTTTTTTTTTTTCTTATGAATGCAGAAGTATTCCCTGGAGTATTCCAGCATTCTTCAGCAACAATTATCAGCAACTCTTTATATTCCAATGAACTCTTTCTACAGATAAAAGAAATTTGGTTCTTGTTTCGTATTCTGTCTGGTAGAGTGCAAGGAAAAACTCTTCTGTAAAAATCATAAACCAAAAATAGCAATAAAAAATAGTCACCAGAAGCCTGAGCACACTGAGCTGCCTGCAGGGACCAGCACTGGGTAAAGCCAAAGTGTCTGGTTTCCTCCTCTGCTGAACCAAATACAATGGCCAAGACCTCACAGAACTGAGCTCACAACCCAAAACCTGAGGGTAGAGGAGGAATTATCCTGCTCTCGGCCAAAACAGAGACAGCAACGTAAGAAGGGACAGGTCTATCCCAGTGAAAACGCACAATGGGGCCAGCGGGTAGCAAGTTTCTCAGGGTGCAAGGGGAGGCAGGTGGCTGCTCTGCATTCTAGCACAAGGGATAAGAGTATCCAAATACTGTGGTGCCCACGTGGCAGTAGATGATCCTGACTTGATGCAAGGCTCTTATGATGCATTTTAGCCGAGAGACCCATGTGGGGCACCCTTCCCTTTCAGACTTTGTCTGGGCTTCCCTTAGATGGGCACCGCACACAGGCCACCCCTTGAAAGCCTCCTTGGGAGCTCAACTTTTCTGTTTCCCCGGCTTCTCCACCTTGATCAGCCCATTACGAAGCCATCACAGTGGACTGAAACGGAATTCTGCTCTGCTCTGAGCCTAAGTGCAAGAATGGGGAGGCCCTGCTTTCAGGCACGTGGAAGAGCTGTGAGCACCCACTCACAAGTATCCTTCGCAAACCCCCAGTGAGATGCCCAGGGCCAAAACCTACACTCCTCACACTCGCTCCTCCTGTCTCATAAAAAGTGGAAACTCCTGCCGTATGTTTACAGAAAAGTCTCACCTCCAAAAAACCCAAACAAATTTCACACTCATGCCAAGAAGACCAGTAGCTGGACCAACATAGGGAGAAGAATTCAGGGGCAAACACGTAGTATTTATCCAGTGTATTCTTTAGCTTCCAACAACTTGCATCTCAGAGGTTTTAAGAGCTCAGAACTGAACCTCTCGAGTTCCCTTCACGTTTCAGAATAAGGATTTTCCAATCAGGCACCTTTAAATTCAGTTTTTCTTAACAGAAGAACAACTATCTCCATCTAGAAGTTATTTATAAACTATTTTGATCCTCACTTGTTTAACTGAACTGGAATCCCCTGAGAAATATTGTATTACTGTTCTAGAAGGCGTAAGTATATCCTGATTGTATTTACTAATCACTAACAGTAGGAGAAAAAAAAAAAAGACTTTCTGTACTCCTCTTAAACATATTTAACCATCATAAAAAAGAAAGTGCCACCTCTTGTTTATCCATTCTCCCAATGCGTAGCTTGAACTAGACAACTCAGTGATTCAAACCATTACACAGGAAACAAGACAGCTTTGAGTCAGTCTTGTTTATCTTTCGATCAGGTTCTTGAAACAACTGAAACTTAAAAGTGTGAAGATGCACTTGAAGTCTGCTTCATACTGGAAACTCAACAATTTAAGAATACAAAAGATCCTTCTTTTTTCTTCTTCTTCTTTTTTTTTTTTAAAGCCATGTAGTCCTGCAGTGATGAAAATCAATTCTTCTGAGTTTTAAGCGGAAAATACACCCCCATGCAACTGAGGAGACAAATGGAAAGGAGCCAAAGAAAGAATCCACATCATGTTACTGGTTTGTCCTGCGAGACACCGATGACTCCTGCGATTACAGGGAGTGGTAGCAGTATCTGCTTACCCCCTCTCAAGATGTAACCCGGTTCAGGCAGCATCAAAGTCATTTACAAGGCTGTCTGTTAAGCAGGAAGTGGGATCTATTCAATCACATGAGTTATTCACACCTAAAGAATCCTCCCGACGTTTCTTGTAAGTCGCTGCTTTACAAGTGAAATAAGGGAAGCGCTGAGGGAGGGGAACGCAGGCAGTCTCTACTGCAGTCATTTAATCTCCCACAGATTTAAGAACAGCAGTGCGCCTACTACATTTTATATTTTACAGCCCATTCACAAAAACTTACTGTGCTCGCGTATCAGTTAAACCAGATGTAAATTTCAGAATTTACTTGGTTGGAACTCGATGATCTTTAAGGCCCCCTCCAACCCAAACCAAATCGATGATTGGTTCTAGAAAGAGAGAAGTACTTTAGCTACTATTAAGACGACATTTTTTGTTCAAAAGACTGAAGTTGTAACCAAGTGCTGTCTAAGAGGCAGCCATCTAAGCTCTCAAAATGCCCCGCTTTACTATCACATTCTCTAGATTGTGGCGAGCCGGTCTTTGTGCAGAAAATACAGTGGTGGCAGAGGTGAATAGCTAGCTCTGTGTCTAGACCACTTCTCGAGCTGGGGTTTTTGAAACAAACATTAATCCCATTTGGTTTCCTGACAGCAAATGAATCGGGTTCCTTAAAATAATTTAGATGCCGCTGTTTTCTTCTGAAAACGCAAGGAGGGCCAATACCCTAACCACTGCGGTTTTAACAGGTTTTATCTCCTCCTTGTGTTTCCTCTGGTTCAATTCGTCTTTCAAGTCCGTTGATGAGCGACTGCTTCACCAGCAGCAGAGGAAGACAACTCAGCTTCAAACGTGTCACACAGGGCACTCTTACAGGGGGGGGAAAGACAACTGCAGGAACCTGAAATGTGCAAGGAAGGATCTAATCTCTGTTCCGGCTTCTCAGACAAGTAAGGCGAAGCACAGACGTTTCTCAGAATAAGGTACAGCACCTGATCTCAAGAAGAAAACTTCCGATTGTCATCTCGGAAAGGAAGGAATTGCTTTGACCCGAACACCGGGCAGGATCTGAGAGAGCTTCTCTAAATACTTCTCGTGGGCTAGCCCGAAGCACTCTCAGACCAGGTGGCTCTCCTTGGCACACTGACCCCCTTGGCTCCCACCACACACAGCTAAGGGTGCCGTGCACTGCACGCCAAGTCACAGTTACCAGCACAGGATTCTGCCGTCGACTGGAGGCTCGGATGAGTTAGGGCTTTCCTCACCACCATCAGCTCCACCATCTTTCAAATTAAGTTCTCTATATGCAACCATAGTTGAGAAACTGAGGGTTTGGGGCAGTTGCCAAAATACCGTCTAGATGCCTGAGGAATAGAAGTAAAGTGAAACGATTTCCCTCTACCCTTCTTACCCAAGTTTAGGGATATTTTTTTACTTTGCACTCCAAGTTAAGAGGATTTATGCTGACGGTTCAAGTCCCAGATTTCAAATAATCCTCGAGGAACATGATTTGCAATAACTGAATATTAACAGGCCAAAGAATAAAAGTTAAACAAGTGAAATTTGATACAGCATTTTCCACCTTTTTTTTTTTTTTTTACCCAGGCACATCAAACCAGAGACAAAACCAGGAAAGAATGTTTCTTTACTTGTACAAAATGAGTTACCTCAGTTTTTAAAACCCTCACCATACCCAGACAGCTACACTGCTCAAACTCTCGGCCAGATCCCTCTCCGTTTAAGGGAAATATCTTGGAAAGCCTGGTTCCCTGCCTTCAGAAGTTTTCCGTGACAGCAGCAGATGCAGCGTACTTTTGAGAACACCATCCCAGAGCGCTGTGTTAGTGTTTTATTTGAATAATTGGTATCAGCAATCATCCCACCAGACTACACTACTGTATCTTCAGTTAAATGGAAAAAATTATATTACTACAATAGTACATGAAGAACATGCATGAACATGGGCATTCAAGGAAAATAACATGATTCCCAACTAAATAGGATAAACTACAGTGTAGTTAGCGATAAATATACATGCGTATATATATATTTTCAAGGAGTAAAAGGCAAAATTAAGAAGGCACCACCACATTTTTAGAGGCCAAAGACACAAAGCTGGCAACTAGTGCTGTCACCACAGGGCTGCAAACCTGGGAAATTGCTGAACATACTTCAAATTTTAAGAGGGGTATCTTCAGCAGCCTCTTCACGGATTACAGATAGATAGATAGATAGATTTGTGTACATCGCGATGCTGAGATATGCAGTTTGCAGACGCCCAGCTTGCGAGGCACCGGCTAGAAGTTGAAACCCAGTTTTCCCCGGATTTAACGCCGTCGATCACTCGGGGCTTGGCACGGCCAAAGGCATCAGCCAGGCCCGGGCAGATGGAGCCGGCGTTAGGAGAAGCAGAGCTTCCCTGCCGCTAAGCCCTGCGTCCCCTTCTCCGCCGCGACGGGCTGGAGAGGACCCAGGTCCCCAAAAAGGTGGGGGAGCCCAAGGGAGAGGGCTGGAGAAAGCCAGTGCAAAAAAAAAACCCAAACAAAACCAAAACAAAACACCCCCAAAATACCCTTCACCGCAACAAAAGGCAGCGCCACCGGCTCCCGAGGCTTTGGAAACCTCTCGGCGCCGGGCCCCCCGCAAACGACCCGCCGTCTAACCCCCCCCACACACACACACACACGCTCACTTTTGGTTGCGGCGATGAGGTTTTTCCCATCCTTGAGCAACTCCTTAATAAACTTATTGGTCTTCTCCAGCTCGGCTTCGTGGGCTCGCACCCGCTCCCTGAACCAGGGGCTGTCCAGGTAGCAGTCGCTGAACTCCAAGGGCTGCAGCCCCATGGCGGCGGCTGCTACACCGGGG